>JAULJZ010162794.1:0-26423 GCA_032270985.1 Heliamphora pulchella
TATATATGTATGTGTGTGTGTGTGTGTCTGTCTGTCCATCTCTCCGTCCCTCTCCCTCTCCCTCTCCTTCTCCCAACAACATAGTCACCGCACCACCACGGCACTACTAGCACCTCAATCACCGAACACCACCATCACCACCACAAGTGGCGGTTGCATTGTGTGTGCATTGTTAAACCATGTGCATGTGTGTTTTGTTTGAAATAGTGTGTGTGTGTGTGTGTTAAACATGTTGGAGGCAAGACTGCCAAAATCTTTATTTTTTCAAACGATTAACGAAAAAAAAATAACTAGACGGACAAATGCCAAAACGGGCTCCAGATAAAACTTTTAATGACGAACAATTAAAATAAAACTTTTTAATGACGAATGATTAATACTAGACATAGCTTTTTCCAGTGCCATATCTGGTTGTAGTGAAAATATCTGGATTTTGACTTTTTCACATCAGTCTGTGGCCCGCTAACTACCCTGAAACCGTATATCCTTATTTCTGAACCTTTTTCTTCTTCATGCCTTTCGGCCTAAAGGAAGAACCTTTTTCTAAAACATACACATTTTTTGGTATTAAAGGAATATCATTGGTAGTTAAAGTTATATCCAAGTTACTTTTTCAGTCAAGAAATTCAGTTCTGTAATTTTGTTTTGTTTGAGTATTAAAGCGAATGGGTTGAAAGCCATTTTAATACTGAGAATCATATAATTAAAAAATGTCAATTATGATGAGAAAAAATTTAAATTTATTTTAATTTAGTTCTCTCTACAATTTTAAAATTAATTCGCCAGCAGCCTGGTAACTTGAGAATAGCATGCCTCGATAGGAGAATGTCTACTATCCTTCAGAAGACCAGACATGGCAATTCTTTTTAATTTTACTATCTAGACAACTGATCATGCCAACTAAAATTAAATAGCTAATATAACTTCAGTCTAGTATAGAATAGCTATTGGAGGTAAGATTGTCAAGATCTTTATTTTGGAAAACGATTAACGAAAAAAATTAACTGGGCGGGCAAACGCTAAAACGGGTTTCAGATAAATTTTTTGACGACGAACGATTAAAATAAAACCTGTGCACCCGAAGTTAGTTTAGATAAATACCTTTTACCGGTCGAATCTTCAACTACAATTTGAATCCGAGTTGAAATTCCTGTCAGATCTTCTATTGTATTCCCTTATGCAACTTTTGAATATAGCGTGGGTTATAATCCTCTGAGAACTCGTACTAGAAGAACCAGAACAGCTTTAGTCTTAGAAGACAAGTTATGAAACTGGTTCAGCCTACCCGCATATATATAGGGCTATAGCAAGGACCTAGAAAGTAATTATGAGTAAGACTTTCAGTAGAACACAGACACGTATTAGCGGTATATACAATTAAGCAAATCTCATAGCAGTATCTGCAATTATGGAAAATCAGTAGCGGTTTTTACAATTTTCATAAAATACTGAATTACAGTTCACATCACTAAAGAACTATAATTGCACTCTGACCCATAATCTCAAGACCATATAGCATTGAGCTCCTGTTATTAAATGCTTACCATTTCTCCCCAATCTTATAAGCTTATAAGCTTATAAACTTCCTTAAGAGAGTATCGTCAATCCCATTCTTTCGGGACATAGATTCCGTCAATAAGTAATATTCGCCATATAAATAATATCGCTATCCAACCCACCAAAAATATAAACCCATATAAGATCGCACCCTCTAATGAATCAAAATAATGAATATTAAATATACGCAAATTAATAATTATTTTAGGATTAAGAGGATAAGCACTACTTATAATAATCTTGGGGTGTAAATTAATTTATATAGTCAGTATAAAATCAATTATCCTAAATGTCCCGTTCAATACACACAAAGTGTACTAGCATAGAAAGTTGGAACAATAGACGACGCTATTATCTATTTTTCGTAACTAAGATAGGCCTACTAAAACTCTGTACTACAGTCATACCGATGGTATGTCCATTTTCATTTAAACTGTGAACATAAAACTTATATTCTGGAAGAACCTAAAATCTAATCTTCTGTGTGCAAGTTGTACTTTACACACCAGATTAAATACTATATAGAATATCGGACATCCATGCATAATATTAAAGAAATGATACACATATATTACTCATAAAGATTTTCATAAAATGAAAAATTAATTTTATTAAAATAAAATTAAATACTAAAAACAAGCCTTTCCGCAAACATTCCCGAGGCCGTTCCGGTCTCATCCGAACTCCGTTTTCGATGTATTTTATATTGTTGGAAAGCTCTTAAAAAGTAAAATATTTCTGTCAAAAAATATTCTCGAAAAAAGCCCAAAAAACTGTTGAAAAACTGCCTGAAAGCTTATGCTGTAGCGTCGCCGCCGCCAAAAACAATTGCTGCTGTTTTTTTCTTTTTTAATGCACTGTTTAGCCCAATTTTTTCTGAGTTTTGATAGTATTTTGAGGTATGTTTTATTACTATTTTATGTTTAAAAAATTTCCCAAAAAATAATTCCAAAAATGGCCCAAAAAATCAAAAAAATTGTCGCCGAACTACCGCCGGTAAAGCCGCCAGAACCGGGCTGTGTTGGTGATTTTTCGTTGCTATTTTTGACTTATTTTTTATGCTATTTTTTATACATAAATACTGTACAAAAACTCACCATAAAAAACTATTTAAAACCATTAAAACCTTATCGCGATCTGTGGCCCGTTAAAACCCGAACCACCGCCGGTATCGCCTCTGTTTTTCGTGTTCTTGGATATGTTTAACCAATTCTTAAATAATCTAAACAGATATTTAAGAATATAAAACTAGTTATTACATCAATTCTATGTCCCAAAGGCACACATTCAATCTATCACGGTCAACTCTCGTGATTAAAAAAAATAATCATCACTCACACCATTGAATCAAACATAAAAAAATAAAAGACGATCATAAAATTAGGATTAGAACGCCTGCAAAACAATGTTAGCAATAGTTCTAAAACTACCTGACCCCGAAACTCGAAAAAAAAAAACAGCTCTGATACCAATTGTTAGAGGCAAGACTGCCAAGATCTTTATTTTTGCAAACGATTAACAGAAAAAATTAACTGGACGGGCAATCGCCAAAACGGGCTTCAAAAATTTTTTTTGATGACGAATGATCAAAATAAAACCCGTGCACCCAAAGTTAGTTTAGATAAATACCTTTTTACTGGTCGAATCTTCAACTACGATTTGAATCCGACTTGAAGCTCCCATCAAATCTTCTACTGTATTCTATTATGCGATTTTTGAATATAGTATGTGTTATAATCCTCCGAAAATTCGTACCAGCAGAACCAGAATAGCTTTAGTCTAAGAAAACAAGTTATGAAACTGGTTCAGTCTACCCGCATATATATAAGGTTACAGTAGGGATCTGAGAAGTAATTATGAGTAAGATTTCAAGTGGAATACAGACACTTATTAGCGGTTTTCTGCAATTAAGAAAAATCTCATAGCAGTATCTACAATTATGAAAAATCAGCAGCGATTTTTGCAATTTTCATAAAACACTGAATCACAGTTCACACCACTAAAGAACTATAATTGCACTCTGACCCATAATCTCAAGACCATATAGCATTAAGCTCCTGTTATTAAATGCTTACCATTTCTTTCCACGTTAAGATTCTCGATATCCACCAATTAAATTTAATTACTGACAATTTAATTTAATCGGCATCTTGATATTCTTTAAGTACTTCCACTTAACTTATTTGAACACCGGATAATTAAATCCACATGTAGGGTTTGGCCCTGTCAAAACATAAAAATTTCCTTAAGGAGGTATTGTCAATCCCGATCATTCAGGATGTAAATTCCGTCAATAATTAATATTCGCCATATAAATAATACCGCTGTCCAACTCATCGAAAATATAAACTCATATAAGATCGCACCATCTAATGAATCAAAATAACGAATATTAAATATGCGCAAATCAATAATTATTTCAGGATTAAGAGGATAAGCACTATTCATAATAATCGTAGAGTGTGAATTAATTTATATAGTCAGTATAAAATTAATTATCCCAAATGTCCCGTTCAATACCCATAAAATGTACTAGCACAGAGAGTCGGAACAATAGACGATACTATTATCTGTTCCCCGTAATCAAGACAGGCCTACTAAAACTCTGTGCTACAGTCGTATCGATGGTATGTCTATTTTCATTTAAACTTTGAATATAAAACTTATATTCTGCAAGAATCTAAAATCTAATCTTCTGTGTACAAGCCATACTCTACACACCAGATTAAATACTATACAGAATATCAGACATCCATACATAATATTAAAGAAATGATACACATACATTACTCATAAAGATTCTCATAAAATAAAAAATTAATTTTATAAAAATAAAATTAAATACTAGAAATATGATTTTTTGTATACCGACCCTAACAATAGCAGTGACTCAGATAGAGAGGATACTATTATATACAGTTAAGTACTAACTATTACCTAATTCCAAATCAATCGCTTCATAATAAACCCTTCAGATGGAGAACTGATCCACATTAACAATTATCCAGAATTATCCTTAAAGGAGATTTGTATTGGCAATACCGCAATTAATCTGTCTAATGGAGGGGAAAAGGCTTTACTGCTAACACGCAGTGTTTAATTACCTCGCCTACAAACTGGTGACGGAGACCGCGAGATTTATCGGTGAATAAATTCTCTGTCATACTTAGATTTTTAAAATATTTTTGAGAGTTATAAAAATTTGTTCAATTAAAATAAATTTATTAATTTAAAAAAATATACGATTTGAAAGAACCAAATATCTTCCCGTATACACGATTCTAAAGATTCTAATTTATCAAATTATCTTTACGTATTTAAATGCGTAACAAATAAAATTTAATAAATACACAACTTTTTCTTTAACTTTTCAGTTAAGGTAGTTATTAACGGTATTTATTTATTTTATTTTTTGTTCCATATTTTTTGAAAAATAATAATTTATTTCGATTAAATATTTTTCTTTTTAATTAATTCAAAATTCGAAATTAACTTTTACATTTTTTTAAGATATTCGATTTTATGAAAAATCATCTTAAACGTGATATTTTATAAAAAATAAAATATCTAAAGCTTTTCATTTAATTAATATTAATTAATTAAAAAAACTTAATTTATTTTTTATTACAAAATATTTTAATTAAAATCAAAATTTTGAATTAATTAAATTAACAGGATAAATAAAATATATATTCAATCATCCACGCAGTTCATATATATATATAAACACAATGCATATATTTTAATTTTATGATACAAGTGAAACGCTGAATCGTTTCAATTTTTCGAAGGGGATAAATTGTAATAATCTACTTTTATATCTAATTCATGTGTCCTGATTGCATTAATTTTTTCTAATACTAGTTGATATATTAATATATATCAAATCAGTCCCGTATCTATCAAAAAATCAATACAAAGCAGCCCCAGAAAAGAGAAAACAACTGGCCACCACCAGCCACCACCGGCATCGCATTGCCACCGCCTCATCCGAGCTCTGTTTTTGACGAGCTTTATATCGTTCAAAAACTCTCGAAATATAAAATTTTTATATCAAAAAATTTGCTAAAAAACTGCATGAAAAATGGCAAAAAAACTGCCCGAACCACAAAAAACACTACTGGCCGCAACAGCACTGCGCCGCCAACTTCCCGAGACTTTTTCGACCTCTTTTTGAACTCTGCTTTCGACGTACTTTATACAGAAAAAAGCTCTCAAAAATTACCATTTTTAATGAAAAAATCTGCTCAAAACCACCCCAAAAAACAGTTAGAAAAATTGTCCAAAGCTGCTACCGCCGGACCCCAGCGCCGTTGCCTCGAACCACCAACTTTTTGAGGCCGTTCCGGCCTCATCCGAACTCCGTTTTGATGTTCTTTATACCGTTGGAAAGATCTCAAAAATTAAAATCTTTTTGTCAAAAAATTGCTCAAAAACAGCCTAAAACTATCAAAAAACTGCTTGAAAACTGCTACCACAGGCCACCAGCGCTGCTGCCTTTTACCGCCACCCGTTTAGGCTTTTTCTAGTGCTTCTTTGATGCTAGTTTTTTTGTGCAAGAATAAATTGAATATCTAGTCACATGTTTTTTTGAAGAACGCCTAAAAAATAGTGCCAAATCATCCCCGAAATACCCTCTGAACCTTGTCGTCGGGCGTTGTTGCCATCCTATTTGTCGCCTGTTTAGGTTTTCATTTTGGTCCAATTTTTTTTTTGATTTTTTGACAATATTTTGAGGTATGTTTTACTACTATTTTATTCTGAAAAATCATCAAAATCGCTTGCGAACCGCCACCGGCAAAGCTGCCAAACGCGGGCTATTTTAGTGATTTTTCTCTGATATTTTTAACTTATTTTTATGCTATTTTTTCTAGATAAATATTGCAGAAAACTCACCAAAAAAATCGTTCAAAACCATTAAAAACTTACCGCGATTCATGGCTCGTAAAATTTCGAACCACTGCCGGTGCCGCCTCTGTTCTTTGTGTTCTTTGATGTGTTCAACCTATTCTTAAATAATCTAAATTGATATTTAAATATATAAAATTAGCTATTACATCGATCCAATGTTTCGAAAGCTCAAATTCAATCTATCACAGTCAATCTTCGTTATTAAAAAAAATAATCATCATTCACAAACCATTCAATTAAACATGAATTAATGACGATCATAAAATTGAAATTAGAACGCCTGCATAATAAAGTTAGCAACAGTTCTAAAATTACCCGACCCCAAAACCAAAAATAAAAAATAAAACCACTTTGATACTAATTGTTGGAGGCAAGACTGCCAAAATATTTGTTTTTACAAAGGATTAATGAAAAAAAAATAACTGGACGAGCAAATGCCAAAATGGGCTCTAGATAAAACTTTTGATGACGAACGATCAAAATAAAACCGGTGCATCCGAAGTTAATTTAGAAAAATATATTTTTATCGGTCGAATCTTCAACTACGATTTAAATTCGAGTTGAAGTTCCTGTCAGATCTTTTATTGTATTTCTTTATGCGATTCTTGAATGTAGGCTAGGCTACAATTTATCAAAAATGCATACTGGCAGAACCTGGACAGCTTTAATCTTAGAAGACAAGTTATAAAACTAGTTCAGCCTACGCATATATTTATAGGGCTACAGTAGGGGCCTTGGGAGTAATTATGAGTTAGACTTCCAGTGAAACACAGACACGCATCAGCAATTTTCGTAATTATGCAAACCTCATAGCAGTATCTGCAATTATAAAAAACTAGCAGTGATTTCTGTAATTTTTATAAAACACTGAATTACAGTTTACATCACTAAAGAACTATTATTGTATTCTGACCCATAATCTCAAGTCCATCTAGTATTGAGCTCCTGTTATTAAATGCTTATAATTTCTTTCCATGTTAAGATTCTTTATACCCGCTAATTAAATTTAATTACTGATAATTTAATTTAATCGGCATCTTAGTATTCCTTAAGCCCTCCCCTTTAACTTATTTAATCGCCAGATAATCAAATTCACGTGCAAGGTTTGACCCGGTCAAAACTAATAAGCTTCCTTAAGGGGGTATCGTCAATCTCGATCTTTCGGGACGTGAATTTCGTTAATAATTAATATTTTTCATATAAATAATACCGCTATCCAACTCACCGAGAATATAGACCCATATAAGATCACACCCTCTAATGAATCAAAATAACGAATATTAAATATATGCAAATCAAAAATTATTTCAGGATTAAGAGGATAAACACTATTCATAATTACTTTGGGGTGTGAATTAATTTATATAGTCAGTATAAAATTAATTACCCAAAATATCCCGTTTAATACACACAATGTGTACTAGTACAGAGAGTTAGAACAATAGACGATGCTATTATCTGTTCCCCGTAACCAAAACAGGTCTACTAAAACTCTGCACTATAGTTGTACCGATGGTATAACCATTTTCATCTAAACTGTGAACATAAAACTTATATTATGTAAGAACCTAAAATCTGATCTTCTGTGTATAAGCCGTACTCTACACAACAGATTAAATATTATACATAATATTAGATATCTATGCATAACAAGGAAATAATATACATGCATTACTCATAAAGATTCTCATAAAATAAAAAATTAATTTTATTAAAATAAAATTAAATACTAAAAATATAGTTTTCAGTATACCAATCCTAACAAAACAGTGTGTTGTTTGATGTGCTTGTTTTAAAGCAAAGCCTGTGGGTGTATGTTTAAATTGTTCTCACGATATAATGCTATGTGTGTGGGTGTTGTGATTTTGGGGCCCGCTTGGTTCCTTATAATTAGATTCAAATTTTTTTAAATAAAGAAGCTAAGATGATTATAAAAAGTGGTAAAATAAATTTTATAAACTTCAAATTAAAATTTTAGATTTTTCTAACATGGAATAAAAGAAAATTTTTAAGAGTATAAAGAGGAATAAAATAAATTAAAACAACATGATTTTCGCATATTGAAAAACATTTTAAGAGTTTTAAATTATTTAAATATAAGCATTTTAACTTACGAGTTTTATGAGAAAAATTTAATAAAAATAAGATTTTCTTACAAAACTATGAGTAGTATACTAAAACAAGTATTTTATATAATTTATGTCTTTAACTCTTCATCAAAATCAAAGCTAGGATTTGAAAGCTAAGAATTAAATATTTCTAAAAATGATAGAGGATTTTTCTAAAGATTTAATTTATGAAGGCTGTACGTAATTAACTCTTTATGATTTTTGTAATTTTTTAGCCACTAATATGAAAAGTTGTATTCCAAGATAAAGTATTTTAGGGATTTATAAAGTAAAAACAATAAGAATATTCTAATATTTGTATTTATGTGTGTTGTTTTCTAGATCCATAAATTTTGAAAGGAAATAATCGGCTGTGTTGATAGGTGAGTTCTTGACTTTTTCTTAACTTATTTATGAGAGCTCGAAATGATAAATTAAGCCATGAATGTCTATTACATTTTATCTAGCTAATAAGCCTATGTATAAATGAATTTGCATATACAATAAGATAAAGGTTCGAAAAGTCCTAACGCACGGAACAATAAAGATATCGGAAGGTCCTGATCACTCGGGGGGACAAAAAAATAACACTAAAGGTCCTTGGTATGAGAGAGCAAAAAAATAACACTAAAGATCCCTGCTCTGGGAGGACAAGAAAATAACTCCAAAGATCCCTGCTCTGCCGAGACAGGAATAATACCGAAAGGTCCCTGCTCTAGGAGGTCAAGAAAATAACACAAAGGTCTCGACTCGGAGGGACAGAAAAACAATACCAGAAGGTTCCGACTCAAGGGCAGAAAAAATATTGACAGTTTGATGGAATAAGGAAGAAAATTGGTATGATATGTGGTATAAAGCAATATGGTTCTAACTGTATAAAGTTAAACTTAGATAATTCATGACAAACTAGAAATCTTGATATCTTTGAATTCAATCTACCGTAACTAATGGATGTTTACATTTTTTAGGTGATGCATAACAGAACTAAGGAATTAGTACCTGAGAAAAAAAGAGTACTTTGTTCATGTTTTCTGTTTAATTCCCGTGATTTTCTTTTCTATGTTCAGCACATGGTTCTGTATTTAGCACTTGAAAATATGTTTAATAATGTTGGATGCTGTTTTTATTATTAGTAAGCTCTAAGATTTTATTTTAAAATGAGATTCTAGAAAAGTTTAAATGGCAAAAAATAAGTTTTTATCGACTCATCTTCTCTTTTCATTTTTTGAGAATTTTTTTTAAAAAAAATGTATTGCCGAAAAATTCAAAATAAAGTGGAAGAAAAGAAAAATAGACGCCTTTGGTGAGTTTTGACTCACTGATCGGTCACGGACGCCATTCGTGAAAATTGGTCGTGACAGAAGTGGTATTAGAGCAAGAGTTTTAAAAACTCAGAGCTTAGGACACTCACGCCACTCTTATGTGCATTATCGTGTGTATTATCATGCTTAGGTTTCAGTATGTCATAAGAAGAAGATATTATGAACTATGTGGGCAGCCTGAGTACTTTTAGAGGTTATCACCTTACTCCAGCACCGGTAGCCACCTTTTGGGAATCTCTTAGAAATAACCCCTTATACAAATCTATCGTATAATGGCGCCAACAAGTTTTGTGCGAAGAAATTATAAAAATAGAAGATTAAAAGTTGTTAGATGTCATCCCCAATCTAAAGTATATAAACAAAACTTCTCTTAACTGCCGTATTGTGAAAATTTCCTCTAGATTATGAGAATCCAAAATATTATCATAACGCCTATGTAAGACCCTGACCCGTTTTCTTTTTTGGCATTTTTCGATGCATGTTTACCGTTTCTATTTTACCATGTTCATACGTGTTTTTATGCATGTTCGGGTTTAGATATGCATGCGGGGTTGGTTTCTGGGGCCGTCAGGTGTTGTGATGCGGGTTTCAAAAAAAAAGATATTTTCGTCGCTTATAAATATCTGGCGTTAGATATTTTTAAAAGATATTTTTAAAATTTCTCAACTAAGTTTCTTCTTTTTCTCTCTGTTTTCTCTCTAACTTTTTGGGGGCCTGGGGCTCTATTTTCGACGATCCAATAGTGGATCCCTGTTATTGGCATGGTGGGCTACTCGTTCATCCGGACAGAATTTTATTTCGACAAAGTTTAATTTTGCACATGGATCGAGGTATCGAGTTTTTAACTCAACGAAATAGGATCCTGAACTCTCATGTCTTACAAGGGTGCTACATGTAATCGTGCATGTCTTTACCATTTTAAAATGCATGAAAATCGCTTTATGTTCAAACGTTGGTTTTGGGGTTCAAAACTATTTTTTGTCGATTTCGGTTGGATGAAATCATGTTTCGAGTGTTTCTTTCGAGGTTTGGGAGTTAAGATTGGGTGTGTGTATGTCTGAGGGAGTTGGATGAGAGTTTAGAGGCTTTGATTCGAGGTTTGGGAGGCTGAAACAGTGGCTCAAAAACTATTTTCGCCTGGGTTCAGTCGACTGGATCGTGGGTCTGTGGGTTCAGTCGACTGGATCGTGGGGTCAGTCGGCTGGATCGTGGGTCTGTGGGTTCAGTCGACTAGATGGGGTCAAGTGTTTTTGGGGCATTTTTTTGAGTTTCCAAAAGGATGTTTAGGTCGACTGGATGGGGTCTAGTTAACTGGGTTTTGGGTTGTTGTGGTTTGTTGTTTGGTGGTTGAGTCTTTGATTTTCAACAGTATTCAATTGATTGATATATGGGATTAGTCAACTGAAATACCGTTAGATTCCTTTGGAGCTCTGTTGGTTGTGTTGTGGCTTTAAGGGTCGTGTCGTGGCCCCGGGTGTTTGCGTAGGTGTCATCCTCAGGGGTGACGTAGATGGTTAGATACCAGTGTTGGTGAACGGTTAGGTGCGTGGTGGTTAGTGCATCGTTGGGTGTGGCACGTGTGGGTCCGTTGTTTGTTTTAAAGGTGGTTTCTAGTGAGGACCGTTTTGTGGGAGATTGAGGTGTTGGTCTTTGGGTTAGGTTTTGGTTTTTCTGCATCGTTGATTGTCCCGGTGAGTGGACGGGTCATTTGGTGAGCAGAGGACGGGTATGTGGTCATATGTGACTTATGCGGTCATGATGTATTTAAGCTCTGATATTTATATGCATGTGTTGCATTGTTTAAAACTCTAGTTTTAAAAATAATTGTATATGAAGGTTGGATAGTGGTCCTACGGTGAAAGTCTGTGAAGATATTTATTGGCTCTGGTCAGCAATGCATATGAAGGGCGGATAGTGGTCCTACGGTGAATGTCTGTGAAGCTATATGATAAAGGGCGGATAGTGGTCCTACGGTGAAAGTCCGTGAAATTATACGTTAATTCTGCATATGTTGCGTTATATACATGATGTGTGTTGCATGTGGGGCTCGTGGGAGTCTTGGCTCGTAGGAGTCTATCTTTGCTGGTGAGGCATTGTACTATATATATCAAATTATTTTCTAGGCTCTGATGAGTTGTGATACAAAACCGTTTTCAAAACTATTTTCTTTGAGACTCTTGGTAGTTCTCGCATAAAACTATTTTTCAACTATTTTCTTCTAGAGCTCATATGAGTTCAGATATAAAATCATTTTTATGGCTCGTGTGAGTTGAAAACTGCACCTCATTTTTTTAGCATGTTTTGTTTATATTGCATGCTTGCCTAGTTTCTACTGAGTTTTAGCTCACGGTGTGAAATTTGAAATGTTTTGCAGGTACCGGTCACGCAGGTTGATTTGGGGTTACCAGTTGAGGCGAAAGACCCGTAGTCTTCTTTTTGTTCTTTTGAACCATGTATGTTATAACATATTTTTCGTTGTTGGAACCATGTAATGTAAGCCTTTTGACAGATATATTAAATGCTTGTATGCTTTATTTTGTGAGTAAATATCGGGTTGGGTATTTTATCTTGTTGTTTGTAGTGTTTCACTTGACCCGGAGTTTGGGACATGACAGAATGGTATCAGAGCTCTGGGTTCGAATACCTAAGAGCCATGGAAAGGGTGCATCACCATGTGAGGTTGATTGCGTGTGCTTGACTGCATGTGTTTATATGTTTTGATAACATGAACGTGTTGGCATGTGGGTTATCTGTTGTGTATATGTGAGTATGGGGGTTGAACCTTAGGATTGATTAGTCCTACCTTTGGGCGTTTGGATTAGCAAACTTGAGAGCCAAGTTAGAAATGCGTTTAGCTAACGTGCTTTCTAATAGGGAATCTGAGTAGGTTATCCAAATTGACGCGTCATTCTTATCGGTTCTCCTCGGTATGTGGGGTTTGTTTAGCATGAACCTATGTGACTACGTGTTAGCATGCTTGTGTGGTTCATACTTATATGTTGCATCTTATGCTTTGTGTTTCTTTTATGTAGACGTGATGTTTGTGAGGAGAGGGCAGGCTGTGGCCGTGGTTTTGGCTAAGGGGATGCACCTATCCCTGATGCTGGGGATGCAAATGCTCCTTAGGGACCACTGGACGCGACTGAGTTGTTGCGGGTGCTGGTAGGTTCTATCTAGCTGTTGGTTGAGACCTCTAGGGGAGAGAGAGACCCCGAGTTGAGGGCAACGGTGGCGATGCGGGAGTTTAGGCGTATGGATCCTCCTACCTTTACTGGGGATCCTGATCCTACAGTGGCAACAGAGTGGTTAGAGTTGGTGACTCAAATACCTGATATGTTACAGATAGTAGAGGACGATCCATGGGTTTCTTTTGCTACATTCCAGTTGAGAGGGGATGCGCACGAGTGGTGGAAATACGCCCAGACCACTTTGGAGGGTATGTGGGCAGCGTTCACGAGAGTTTTTCTAGAGAAATATTTTCCTGCTTCATTTAGAGACTTGTATAGAGAGGAGTTCTATACTTTCACTGTGACGCCCCGTCCTCCGAGAACGTCGGGGCATATATAAATATAAATAAAGGAGTGTTCTAGCCATTCATTCATATTTACATACGTTAGTTATTACATCATAAAGGAGTTCTAAACTATTCAAAGTACTTAACTATTATAGTTTCACCAAGAAATTTTAAAATTTACACTAAGCACGGGAAAAAACTGAATATAAGAACAAAAACAGAGGTCTCGACTCCTCATAATGCATCAGCAGGATCCACATGCTCTTGGAACTCACCCTGTTCTTTAAACTCTTCTTCTTCCTCTGGGATGACTTTCTCTAAGAACTTCTCCTTACCTGTGGCACGAATGCTATGAATCAAGGCCCAGAAGCAAAACACTCTAACCTTCTAACTAATTTCACGGCATAAAATTCACTACAACGCATACCATATAATACCGGTACGGTTTATAATCAAGGAGACAGATAATTTTATGACAGGATAGCAAATAAGTCAATTTTAACTAAAGAGTTATCGGCCTTTGATGTGATCTTGATAATCCTGATGATGAAGTCTATAATCATATGTTCCCATTTTCTCTCTAGTCTTTCCAAAGGTTGCTCCGTTCCTCTTGGCCTCTACCGTTTGTTCTTGATGTGCTAGAACATTGGGTTTGAATGTCTCTTCCAATAACTGGATCGTTTTCTCAGGCAGTTGGTCATTCTAGGGTAAAATGAATATGATAAAAGATATGGCTGTGATAAATACTTAGTCGTGTGACCCATGTGACTTGGTGGTTAATTCTTCATCAGGCTCTAAACGTTCATTGTAGTGATCAAGATTCTTCGTTCTTTGTTAGTGATGGCAAAAATCCAGACTCTAACACTTTAGTAGAAAGATCGGCGTGAATATCGATGTATATAAACGTACCTCCTTTGCTGGCATACTAAGGTTAACATGAGTTCGAGACTATTTCTCATTTTTCACTTTCTCACTATTGATATGAATCTTTTGCTTCTCAATTTATCGGATGGGTGAGTCAACTACGAACTAGTTAGGGAAAGTTTGAATTATGCCATATGGTGGTGTCACGAATCCTTTGGTGTAAAACTGTCATTTCTAACTTTAGATTGTTGATGGTATAGTCGTATTTGTCGGGACCTTTGAAAAATATAGTTAGTTGTATAAGCCTTTACTTGACCATTCTTGCAGTTGGGAGTCTTGATCTTCAAAACTTTGTTAAACGCGGACGTTGATAGATATTCTAAGTCGTGACATCAAGAAGAAATCTGCTTGATGCTTGAAGAGGTGTTAAGAGGTTTTCATGCATCGTCTCAAGTTTCCCGTGAAAGCGCTAAGGCCTAATAATGTAATATCCTGATGATCGTTATTACTCATAGATCTATGGGGCAAGGTTTTGAAAGTCGATAGTCAAAAACATGCGTGGGCTTAGAACATCTTAGGGTGGAACCCAGGTGGTTCAAAGATAGGTTGGATGAGGTTAAATGGTCACGGTTAAGGCAATTACCATTGACACAAATTGAGTGGTCATTTAGGATTCAAATGTAGGAGAAACAAGAGGAGGACAATGAATAATACATAAAGAAATGTCCTTGAAACTAATCCAGTATAATCAGATTCTGATAAAAGAGATGTTGAGAAAAAGGGGCATCCAATCTAGATATTTGCCTTGAAGTTACGTTGGCCTAACGTACTTCAATTCAAGCATCCAAGTCTACTTCTCTGGTAGAGATTTCAAGAGTGTACGAAGAATTCACAAAATTACTGCAACAGATTGTGGTTTCAGGATCGAGAGAAGTGAACAATGGTAGAAAATCTTATCTGTGAGAACCTGACCCGTTTTCTTTTTTCGGCGTTTTCAGACACGCGTTACGTGTTTTCATTCGAGCATGTTTTTACTGCTTTTGATGCATGATTGGGTTTAGATATGCATGTGGGGTAGGTTCCTAGGGCCGTGGGCCGTTGTGGATTCGAATTTTAAAAATTCAAAAAAAAAGATATTTTGGAGGCCTATAAATATCTGGAGTTAAATATTTTCAAAAGATATTTTTCAAAACTTCTCCAGTAAGTTTTTCGTTTTCTCTCTGCCTTCTCTCTAAGTTCTCGGGGGCCTGGGGCTCGATTTTCAATGATCCAACAGCGGATCCTTACTTTTAGCACGGTGAGCTACGCAACCATCCGGTCAGAATTTCATTCCAGCGAAGCTCGATTTTGCACATGGATCGAGATGCTAAGTTTTCAACTCATTGAGATAGGATTCTAGACCTGTATGTTTTATAAGGGTGCTATGGGTAATCAGGTGTCTTTTTACCGGTTAGTTTGTTGTAGATTTGAGTTTATGTTCAGTTGGATTTTTGGATTTAAAACCTGCTTTTTGGCAATTTTGTGGATGGAATCGGGTAACGGGAGTTTCTTTCGAGGTCTTAGTATTAGGCCTGCATGTGTGTATGTTCACGGGTGTTGAATCGGGGTTTTGAGGCTTCGATTAGGGGTTTGGATGTAGAAACCCGTAGCTCGGAATCAAGTTCCGCCGCGGTTCGGTCGACTGAACCATGGGGTTCGGTCGATTGAAGCTTGGATCTTGGGTTTGGTCGACTAAACCGAGGGGTTCGATCGACTGAACCGAGGTGGTCGGTGGACTGAATCGTGTGTTTTGGTGTTTTGTGAGATTCCAGTAGGGTGTTCGATCGACTGGAGGTGACGTTCGGTAGACTAAAGTTCTGGGTTGCTGGTTTTGTGATTTTGGTTGGGTTTTTGGTTTCCAATTGGTGTTTATTGGTATTCAATTGATTAATTTATGGGAATTAGTTGATTCAAATACCTTTGGATTCCTTTTGGGGTTCGGTTAGTTATGTCGTGGTTTCAGGGGTCGTGTGGTAGCCTCGTGTGTTCATGTTGATGCCATCCTCGGGGATGATGAGTTGGTGAGATGTGGGTGTTTGTTATGTGTTGAGTGTTTGGGCCCGTGGTTCCCTTCGAAAAAGGGTCTTGGGTTGTGAACCGTGAGGCTTTTGGGTTTTTAGTTGGCCTTCGGGCTAAGCTTGGTTGTTATATATGGTTATGTGCTTTTATAACGGGCTTATGCATGTTATAACTGTAGTTTATTCATGCATGAATTATGTAATGTGATTTACATGGCTTTCGATGGCGTTATGTGTAATGTGATTTATGCTTTAAGACCCTGAGTTTTATAGGCATATATGTGGGCTCTAAGGAGCGGATGCATGTGGTGCACGTTGTGTGAGTTGCGTGTGTAACAAGTGGCGTGGTTTGTGATACGTAGTGATAGTACGTGATTTTATGCATTTAAATCCTGAGTAGGTTATGCATAGGTGTGTGGAATGAGATAGATGGTTATGTTAGCATTGGCTGACGGTGATTACATTAGGGTTACCACCCTTCGGTTAAAGTCTAAGAAGATTACGTTAGGGTTACGACCCTTCGGTTAAAGTCCGTGAAGAAGCGTTTGATAGGGCTATGGTGCCTCGGTGCAAGTCTGTAAAGAGGTGTTCGATAGGGCTACGGTCCCTCGGTGAAAGTCCGTAAAGATGCATTGATGGGGGCTACGGTCCATCGGTGAAAATCCAAGAAGATATATGGATTGCATGAATTGAATTATGGGACGGATAGACCAGTTTTCAAATTGTTTTAAGAGTCGTGTGAATCACGATCTAAAAACCCCTTTTTAACTATTTTCAAGGCTCCTGTGGGTGAGTCAAAACATGGTTTGTATCCTCGTTTTTCCTTGCATGTGAAACTATTTTTAAGGCTTGAAAGAGAGTCTAAACCTGCACTTCGATTTCCTAGCATGTTTTGTTTATATTGCATGCTTGTCTAGTTTTTGCTGAGCCTTGGCTCACGGTGTCGGATAAAATATTTTCAGGTACCGATCACGCGCGCTGATTCGAGGTTGCTGGTTGGGAGTGGAAGAGTTATAGTCTTCCTTTTTGTTTTTTTGTTACATGTATGTTGTAACATGTTTTTCCGGTCTTGGAACCGTGTAGTGTAAGCTTTTGGCGTTGAAGCCTTGTAATATATGCCATTTGGTGTTTATATACAATGCATGTATGGTTTTAATTGAGAGTGTATTCTCGGGTTGGGTATCATATTTGGTTGTCTTTAGGTGTTTCACGTGGCCCGGAGTTTGGGGCGTGACATTATCAATGTCAAATGTTTGGAACGGGTACTTAACAAAGAATTGATATAGAGTTTTACAAGAGAAGAATTAGTTCAAGGATGATGACATGAATCGGAGGAGAATCAAATGCGAACATCGATCATTATCGAGGCATGAAAACTTAAGGACAAGGGTACCTTCTAGGATTGAATTTCGAATAGGGTTATCAACAAGACTTGGGTGCATAAGATTTATCGACAAACAACACTTGACGGTACCATTGAGGGCTGATGATATAAGAAGAAAGGACATACAAAAGAACTTCAAAAAGTTAACACCAGGGCTTGGGGTAAATGAGAAAATGACTTATAAGGACGAAGTCGCGGGGTTCTAATGGTGTCTTTTGAGGTGATATCTAAAACTTCTTCTAGTGTGTACTCCTGTCTACCCCCCTTAAAATAAGATAACTCGTTGTATGAATCTTTGATTTTCGATCTCGATGCCCTTACTCATCTTTTGTGTGTAGATTTCTTGTTACTTCCGATCCTGATAACATCCTGATGCGACTCGCTATAGGACTTAGACGCATCAAATTTTAGTTCTTATAATGCATAGATGATAATAATAATTAATACAAAACCTCCTACAGAGCTCCAACGCGATAGAATGCATGGTTTTCCATAACCCAAGACCTAAAGGTTCACTAAACCTAAACTCTGATACCAACTGTGACGTCCCTTCCTCCGGGCACGTCGGGACATACATAAATATAAATAAAGGGGTATTCTAACCATTCATTCATATTTACGTACGTTATTTATTACATCATAAAGGAGTTTTAAACCATTCAAAGTACTTAACTATTACAGTTTCACCAAGAAATTTCAAAATTTATACTAAGCACGGGAAAAACTGAATATATGAACAAAAGCAAAGGTCTCGACTCCTCAGAATGCATTAGCGGGATCCACGTGTTCTTGAAACTCACTATATTCTTCAAACTCTTCTTCTTCCTCTAGAATGACTTCCTCCAAGAACTTCTCCTTACCTGTGGCACGAATGCCATGCCCAGAAACAAAATACTCTAACCTTCTAACTAATTTCACAGCACAAAATTTACCACAACGCATACCATATAACACCGGTACAATTTATAGTCAAGGAGACAGACAATTTTATGACAAGATAGCAGATAAGTCAATAAACATGTGCATATGAGATGTCGTGTATGTGATGCAGGTGTCCAACCCAATATGCACCCAGATTATAACAGGAATTCCACACCAGGAATCACCAGAGTAGACTTAATGGGAATTTGATAACCAAACCTATCCTCGCCTCATTACGAATGGTAAATGCTTCGCCGGGCTTTATGCCACAGCTGTTTTACTCAATGGCAACGGCGTGGGGGCGGGCCAACCAATCACCCATCCTTATCCGGGCCAACCAATATATTCATTCATCCTTATCTGGGCCACCCAAAATAATCATCTATCCTTATCCGAGCCACCCAAAATAATCAAAGTAACAATCCCACCTTCAGAACCAGGATGCTCGTTTGGCGTCAACCCAAAGTCTAAATCATCAAAACCAGAATGCTAGCGATGAACTCATGGTGCCCAATAATATTCATGATAAACCATTTCAAACACCAACCAAATTTGTAACACCGGGGACGTACCCAGGGTGTACAAGAGGAATATATCTCAAAATATTTACGAAAATGGCAACCAGGGACGCCCTAGATTTAAAACCAAGAAGAACAATTCAATACCGCCTATCCCAACAACGATGTACACAGATGGACTCCAATATTGCAAGATGCAAGTGACAATGTTCATAATGTATACTATCGATCTCAAGTGCAACAATTTATAGTATGGCATCAACTAGCATAGCAAAGTTCATGGTACAATTCGTAAAGTATATAAGATACAAGTATGTGAAGTACAAACCACAATTCTCAAAATATGATTCAACAGGATAACATGAGTTCTACATCATCATGCATTCTCATAAAATCAATAATCAACTAATTCAAGTAGATCATCATACAAAGACAGGGGTCTCATAGCAAGGGTGCTCAATTTCACATTTAGCAACTTTTAAGGCCAAAAATCAAGTATTAAATTAAAAGAGCCGACAAAGTTTTTGGGAATCTAGACTTGGAATCAAGCTATGATTTTTAAACACCATTTAGATAAAAATATTTTTTACAACTCTCATGTTTAACACCAAGGCCAAAACCTAAGGCAAAGGGGTGAACAAAACATCCTAAGCAAAAACGGTTCAGCAATTTCTTCAAGATTTTACCAAACATATTCTTCTGTTGGTCTCAGCTTTGGGGTATCAGATCAAGTCCAAATGAGCCCATTTTTTAGTATGTTCTAGCTCAACAAGCCCTCTACAAGTTTCATGTTTAGAGCTAAGGGTAGTTGTTTTGAACAAGTTATACTTTTTGGCCATTTTAGAAAATAGGTTCTGTCAGCTGCCAAAACTCAGCAGAGCCGATTTTTGACAGAGGGTTTGAAGAGGTTTTGGGCAATCATCCCAAGGCTTTAAGGTCTTATTTTTGGGTATCAAGTAATTTGATATGTTAGATACAATGTTCATGTTGACCACTTTTGGAATAGGTCACTAAACATATGGGTTTTGAGTTATATAAAAATATGTAACAGAATTGTTCCTTGGGGGCTGAAACTCAACATAGACTTTCAAAGGGGTTTTGACCTATCAAGACTCAATATTTTGTTCTCATTTTTGGTGTGTAGATAGATATATATGTTATATAAAACTTTCATGTTTTGACTGAAGTTCGGGTCTCATTTTAAAATAGGGTTTCCAAGAAGTCGGTAGTGTTGACTTATCGAAAAATGACATACTTTAGTAAAATTGCAATATCTTGAGTTCTAGTTATGAAAATGAGTTGAAACCAACTTTGGATGAAAGATAATAAAAAAATATAAATCTGGACATAAATAACATGCTTAGATCAATTTTTTACATTGAGTTATGGTGTTTCAAATCTCAGGGCAAAAACATCAAAGTTCTAAAAAATTATGCCTCTTAGGGTTCAAGTCTTCTACTTTTGTCATGTCTAAGTTTTTATTTCATTTCTTTGCATGCTTGTGTTTTAGACTTTAATATCAAGGCTCTGACACACTTAGAGGTCATCAAACTCAAAGATAACAATACACAACAACATCTCATATCATTCATAAACATAACAGCCCCTATTTTGTTACTATGACGCCTTTTCGGTTTGATTTTGGTTCTTGATTTTTAAAATATTTAAAGAGATGAGTTGAGGGATATTTTGAGTGATATTAGATATAAGGTTTAGAGGTTTTACTTACATGTTTGAGGGCTCAAGGGATGGTGGTATGGAAGGACTTAGCTTTTAAAACAAAACACCACTTGATTCCTTCTTCTTTTTCCTCCTTTTTCTCCCTCAACTTATAGAATACTTCCAGAACAATTGAAGGTCTGGTCCCTCACCTCTCTTGCAAAAAAATATGAAGGTAAGAAGAGGGTGTTTGGCTTGGTTTATATAGGCAAAGGTTAGGGAACATGGAGGGGACAAAAGATTAATTATAAGTACATTTTCTCCTTTTTTCTCTTCCACTTCACATGGCTCATTTAATTTGGTTCAAGTTTTGAGGGAGAAAATTAGATATGGGGAAGGGAAATACAGCTAGGGGGCTGTTTGGGGGACAAAAACCTGACCCTACATCAACCAAGGGGTTTTGCATTGGTTTGCGTGCCCTTTTGTGCAAGAAAATACATTAAAAGTTAATTTAATGTTTCATTTTGGAGTCTTTTTGTACTAAGACCTATTATTTTAGTATAGTTATGATAAATATAGTATTCTCATGTATTATCATAATTTTCATAGCAATTGATTAAATAGATGTAGTCTTTTAAGTCAAATTAAGCTATTTTCGCAATATATAACTTTTTGACTTATTTTGTTGTCTATGAACTTTAATGATGATTTATTTGCTTTTGTTGACCTATAACACTATATTATTATATATATTACTTATTCAATAAGTATTGGATCATCATAATACTTAATTTAATACCTTTCTCAACATTTTAAGCTAAAAAGAAAGTAAAAAGTCACTTTTTGGTACACTTCCCAAGGTGGTTGGCCACTAAGGCATATTTTTGTTATTTTTGATGTTATTTTTTCCTTTTCTACTTAATTGTACTTAAATCCTTGATTTAGGGTATCCATGTGTCAAAATCTGGATTTTTAGGACTTTTCGTTGTCCTAGGGGTGAAACGGTCATTTTACCCTATTTACAAGGATTTTTAATTTTTACCTCATTATTTCATGATATTTGCTTCATATAGAATGTTGGGAGACTCTCCGGGTGTTAAGATGTTGTTGCCTGTGTTTTGGACCTTTTTGGGATTTTTGGGCCGAACTTAGGATTTTCGATTCGAGTTTGGGTATTGAACCTCGTCTGTGCTCTATAACCTTGTGAACTATCCGTCACTAATACTAGGATCCGAGCAGGGTCTTTACATGGGTCGTTATCAATTGGATTGTTACAACTAGGGTCTGTACCGGATCGTTACATTCACCCAGGGAGCGATGGGTGTTATGTAGTGTGAGGCCAAGTTTACTAGCCTGTCTCGTTTTGCACCGGAGTTGGTGGTGACAGATGAGTTGAGGTCGAGGCTGTTTAAGCAGGGTTTGAGGCCCACGATCAGAGAGACAGTGGCCGACATGGGGCTGCGTGTGTCTACAGAGCTGGTGGAGGCAGCTGCGAGGATTGAGAACACTTTGACTGAGATTCGAGCTTTTAGAGAGACCAGGACATTGCAGGGTGGAACAGAGACACAGACAGGTGTGCGTTCCGGTAAGAGGTAGAAGTCCTCTGGTATTAGTTTCCATTCATCTGGGATACCACAGCAGTTCTCTGCACCAGCACCAACGGTGGTTTCATCAGGGAGGCCAGAGCAGAGGGGGTTAGATGGTATCGGTGTGGACGGCTGGGGCACCGTGTGTCAAATTGCCCTCAGCTGAGACAGTACCAGGATCCACAGTTGAGGCAGTCCTAGAGTCCCAATCCGGATCAGTCATAAGGGAGAGGGCCACTTATTTGTTTTGGATGTGGCCAGAGTGGACATATTCCCAGGAACTGTCCCTAGAGAAACAGTGCGCCGAGCACAGTAGGCACACTAGAGGGTTCATTTGTGCAGGATCGACAGTAGTGTCCCGCAGTACAGACTTCCCAGATTGCAGATGGGGGTGCTTCAGTTAAGTTAGTACGGCAGCTGACAGTGTTGAGTTTTGGCAGATAGACTAGGATGACGTAGGGCCGAGCGTATGCACTTACCGCTCTTAGTTCTTCCAAGGCGCCGGTCGTGCCGGATGACACAAGTGTTTTTCTAGTGCACAGAGATACTTTCTGAGTATGCAGGCCTTGGGCCAATTTCTTCATTTGTTGGGGGTTGGTGATGGATTTCGTCGGTGGTGTACTGTGTTGAGACAACAGTTGGTGAGGAGGTGAGGCTGGGGTGAGTTATAGATCTCGTGTCTTTGAGATAGTTGGCCATTGTTTAGGATGCCTGACCTTATTTGACTATATCCTAGTAATGGTGTGGCTAACCATCTCTTATGTTGGTGTCAATTGTGATCGACGATTTATTTTCTTTTGACCTTATGCTAAATTTCAGGAATAAAATTCCTTTAAGGGGGTAGAGTTATGAGACCCTAACCCGTTTTTGTTTTTCGACGTTTTTCAACGCGTGTTTACTGTTTCGGTTTCAGCATGTTCATACATGTTTTTTTGCATGTTTGGGTTTAGATATACAAGCGGGGTTAGTTTTCGAGGCTGTCAGGCGCTGTGATGCGGGTTTAAAAAAACAAATTCGTGGTCTATAAATATCTGGCGTTAGATATTTTCAAAAAATATTTTTAAAACTTCTCAACTAAGTTTCTTCTTTTTCTCTTTGCCTTCTCTCTAACTTCTCAAGAGCCCGGGGCTCGATTTTTGACTATTCAATAGTGGATCCCTACTATTGGCATGGTGGGCTACGCGTTCATCTGGACAGAATTTTATTTTGACAAAGTTTGATTTTACACGTGGATCGAGATGTCGAGTTTTTAACTTAACGAGGTAAGATCCTAGACTCTCATGTCCTATAAGGGTGCTACGTGTATTCGTGCGTGTCTTTACCGTTTTAAAATGCATAAAAAGTACATTATGTTCAAACGTTGGTTTAGGGGTTCAAAACTATTTTTCGTAGATTTCAATTAGATAAAATTGTGTTTGAAGTGTTTCTTTTGAGGTTTGGGTGAGCATGTGTATGTCTAACTGTGTTGGATGGGAGTTTAGAGGTTTTGATTCAAGATTTGGGAGGCTGGAACAGTGGCTCGAAAACTGTTTCTGCCTGGGTTCAGTCGATTGGATCGCGAGGGTCTGTCGACTAAATCGTGTTTTTTGGGCATTTTTGTGAGTTTCCAGTAGGGTGTTTAGGTCGACTGGATGGGGTCCAGTCGACTGGGTTCTTGGCTGTTGTGTTTTGTTGTTTGGTGGTTGGGTCTTTGGTTTTCAACGGTATTCAGTTGATTGATATATGGGATTATTCAACTGAAATACTGTTGGATTCCTTTGGGGCTTTGTTGGGTGTGTTGTGGCTTCGGGGGTCGTGTCGTGGCCTCGGGTGTTTGTGTAGGTGTCATCCTCGAAGGTGACGTGGATGGTTAGATACGGGTGTTGGTGAACAGTTAGGCGCGTTATATACATGAAGGGCGAATAGTGGTCCTACGGTGAAAGTCCGTGAAATTATATGTTAATTCTTCATATGTTGCATTATATACATGGCGTGTGTTGCATGTTGGGCTCGTGGGAGTCTTGGCTCGTAGGAGTCTATCTTTGCTGGTGAGGCATTGTACAATATATATCAAATTATTTTCTAGGTTCTGATAAGTCATGATACAAAACCGTTTTTAAAACTGTTTTCTTTGAGACTCTTGGCAGTTCTCGCATAAAATAGTTTTCTTCTGGAGCTTGTATGAGTTCAGATATAAAACCATTTTTATGGCTCGTGTGAGTCAAAAATTGCACGTTGTTTTCTAAGCATGTTTTGTTTATATTGTATGCTTGTCTAGTTTCTGCTGAGCTTTAGCTTATGGTGTGGAATTTAAAATATTTTTCAGGTACTGGTCACGCAAGTTAATTTGGGGTTATCGATTGAGGCGGAAGACCTGTAGTCTTCTTTTTGTTCTTTTGAATCATATATGTTATAACATGTTTTCCGGTGTTGGAACCATGTAATGTAAAACTTTTGTCGGATATATTAAATGCTTGTATGCTTTATTTTGCGAGTAAATATCGGGTTGGGTATTTTATTTGGTTGTTTGTGGTGTTTCACGTGACTCGGAGTTTGGGGCGTGACAGCCTACCTTTCAAAACCAATATAATAATGTATGTCAACCTACAAATAAAGAATAATGTCCTACGAGATAAATAGAAACTATAGCTAGAGTTTTAGTAATAATTGTTTATTGATCGAACTGAAAGACTCTTTAAAGAAAGAACGTTGTGGATACCTCTATCGTGTAACAAAAAGTGTACTTCATCTCATACGACATCCTTCAATAGGGCTCCACGGACGAAAGAATCAAGCCATAGGTTGCTGGATCGATACAGGAAAAATCACCTTACGGGACCGGAGCTCGTTCGAAAAGCCACTGAAAAGATTCTCCAAGATCAAGATCACCTCAGAATCACCCAGAACTAACAAGAAAGGTACGTCAACCAAGCCAACTTATGTGCTGACACGACCACTTGTGGAGATAAGGCAAAACCCCAACTACGAAGACGCGACTGATACGTATGATAGACCGTTAAAAAAAGCGATGCTACGGTAAGAAACGAGTACGTAACTATTTACGTAAGGTACGATCCTATTAATCTATCTCAAGAAAAGTTTGAAGGACCAAACTTCCTAAAGGTTGGGAGAATGTGATACCCAGTAAACAAAAATAATGATTATAAATATGCTAATTAATCTTCTGTCTGTTACAAACATTACATACGTAAATTACGTAATTAAATTCGAAAATAATAAGGCTTAATTATATTCATTTAAAAATAATAATAATTACATTAATAAACTTTCGATTACGACCGTTACATACATAAATATATACTTAATTAAAAATTTAGTACGTGAATAATGATATTTAATTATAGTCATTAATAAATAAATAAATATATAAATATATACATATATATATATGTATATATACTTGCATATGTGTATAATAATGATAATATTTAATTATAATATAAATACAAAAGTTATTATAAAAATAAATAATAATTAATATTGTGTAATCGGTGCCTTATTAAGAGAATTAATATTCACAATTATTTTGTGACCTGTAGAAGTTTTTTTTAGAACCATTAAGTCCTTTAACTGAGCCTCCGTTGGGTATATATATATTGATTAGGTTAAGTTACGTCTCAATTTTTGCCTAAGAATTTTAAAGTATTTGGTTTAAAGTATTAGGTTATTTTTTTGCTGGTGCCTTAGGTTAGATAGTGTTAAGATTTGGGTTCGAAAAAAAGGAAAAAAAACAAAAAAAAAAAAAGAAGAAAAGGCAGTGGCGCACACAAGCACCGCCCTGCTCCATCGGCCCTCACCCGTTGCCACCTCCGGTGGTCGTCACCACCGCCGCCGTCCACTCCCGACGTCGCCGCCCATCTTTGTCGTTCTACCACCGGCTCCTCTCCCGCTCTCTCTCTCTCTCTCCACCATCCCCCACCTTGCCATCGCTGTCTCTGTCGTGGCACCAACCCACCATTGACGCCCTCAATTCCAGCGATCACCGGACTCTCTCTCTCTCTCTCTCTCTCTCTCTCTCTCTC
>JAULJZ010162812.1:0-13465 GCA_032270985.1 Heliamphora pulchella
ACCCTTGTAGTAAAAAACTAATAAATATATTTTGTATTTTTTATATTAGCTATTAAGTTAATTTATTTTAAAATTAAATTAAATAAACTAATAAGTTAAATTTTATGTTATTTATTTTAATATTTTAATATTTTTTATTATTTATTAATTTTTCAAATTCACTCCTTAAAATGATTTTAAAATTAATAATTTATAATTAATAATAATAAACAATAAAACAATAATAAATTAAAAACTCATCTCCCAGGGAGATGAAGTGGAATCTTCCAGAAGAGATTTCATCTCTCTTCTCGTCCCTCTTTTATCTCTCGTTTGGCCCCTCTCTCTCTCTCTTTCTCTCTATTTTCGTCTCTGGTTGCATTTCGATACAAATCCAACGGCGTATGACGGCGTCAAAACCCAAACTCGTCGAAACTCAAATCTATACCACAAATTGTCAGAACCCAAACTCGTTAGGGCACCGAATTGGCAGTGATGAAAGGCGAAACCCAAACTCTGTGGCTTCAAATCATATTTGTTCTCTTCACCCAAACTCATCATCACAAAGTGACAGTGATGAATTGGTTTGGGGCAGAAGTGAAAAATGAATAATGAAATGGCAAATCTTGGAGGATTGGATTCGTAATACCATCCCTCGCATGAGATTCGTAAGCCACCTAATTTGAAGAATTCGTAGTTCGGATGGACTAATAGTCCGGCTGAAGAATTGAGAACAAATATGATTTTAGAAGTAATACACCATGGGTGTATGGTACTAAATTTTGCGGTACTATGGGATTAAGATTTGAATTACCTTTATACCCCTTTCACGTATAAATTGTTTTTATTTCAAATGGTAAAGATGTAACTTGAGAAAGTAAGATTAATTTGGTGAGTGGTACTTCACAATACGATTTTATTCCAATAAATCTAAGCATATTTTTTTATGCAGTAAGTCTAAATGCATATTTTTTCTCTCAAAAAGTACAAAAGCATATCTAATTTTTATTTTTAATTTTTAAAATGGCATAGCTTTTCCTCTACAAGCTCATGTTTTATATAAATGATATTTTATTACACATTCTTTGAACTCTATTTAAACCAGATCTATATTTAATATTAAATTTTAAAAAAAACATAAATAAAACTTTTAAGTTGATGTGCTCACAATTACTTAGCTACGAGAAAATTAGATTGGATTATATTTTAGGTGTTCATTCCACATTTGTGCAGTCGAAAAATATTTTGGTACGTATCAATCATGTGATAGAGGTACTATTAGAATAACTAACAATGCAATCATCAGAATTGTTAGTGTAGGTACAATGCGATTTTGCATGTTTGAGGGGAGTCTTTTTAATTTTGACTGGGATTAGACATGTGTTGAATTTAAAAAATAATTTGATTTCTCCAGAGGTAGAGTTTTTTGGGTTTTTAAGAAAAACATGGATGTGCTACATGAATAAATGATTGACAATCTATACAAGCTAGTAGAGATGTTGTGAAAGGTAGAGTTACAATCAAACATCAAATGAGTAGTATAGGTAAGCAACATACACAAACAAAGTGTAAGGATGATCAAAGTGATCAACTATTGCAAAGAAGTACACGTAATAAACATAGGAGACACGAAAGCAATGAAGTCGTACAAGTGTACATGTGAGCAAATCAGATGGTGTGCAAGATGCTAGTAAGATGCAGTAGAAATGATTGTTGGATGTTCACAAGAAAGCTCCGGACAACGAGACTGATACAATTGGCATGACGAAATGGTGTATACCTTGGCAGAAACGAGTCTCCTTTGTCCTTGATTTGGTTATTGGCGGTGATAACTCTAGTTGTGTATACAAAGAGGGAGACGTGGAGCTTCGTTATCTACGAAGTAGTGAGCTTTGTGGGGCACCCTGGGTAAGGATGCAAATGCATCGGTGTAGAGGTGTAGACCATGCTATTTAGGCGTGGCAATTCAACGACGACAATAGAATCAACATCGCCGTTGGACATCTTCATGATGATTTACAGAATTTAAGTTAAAAGTGGAGAGATTGTTGGGCTAGAGTGTCTTATATTCTATTAAGAGAGACTAACTGGTAGAGAGAAGGAATGGTTGTACTCTTTCATATATAACATAGTGAGATTTTCTCGTTCGCTCGTGGACATATGTCGATGTGAACTGAACCATGTATGTTCTCTATGTTGATTATTTTCTCTATTCTCGTGTATAGATATTTGATACTGGTTGCATTTAGAAATTAGTGATTAAATCTCAATAATTCTAACTAGTAAAAATCAATAATCTCTGACTAATTCGATGATTGAAATTTGTGTCCTTAAACTTTTTTTTTAAAAAACGACATCACTAAAAGTTAGAAGTGCACCTGGGAGATGAGAGAAAAGTTTAGGGTTTGGAGGGCCCGTCTTTCTCAACACTTTGTTTAGAAAAATAACGCCGTTAAATTAAAGCTTCACAATGACTAAAGGGAGGAGCGCAAGCAAGGGGAGGAATTCAAATTGTACAAGAAGATTGGGTGTACCTGCAATTGTATTCGGATGTGATACTCTCATTTGTATGGTTACAAGAAAAATAAAAATAATATTTTTGTTCTAAGTTGATTGGTTGGAGCCCACAAAGAAGTTTCACGACTTGATTGCCAATTTCAACTTTTTAGTTATTTTTTTTAAATGTAAAAAGAAATCAATGGAGTGTTTGGCAAGAGTTCTGCTAGTAACTTTTAGATTCCTACTACTAATTTTAGTCTATATTTAGACTATTTTTTTTGTAGGCTTTTTAGTTGTTTGGTTTTTTTTTTTTTTGTAAAAAAGTATATATAAAATTATGTAAAAAAAGTTAACTGAGGCCAAACAAGTCGGTTTTTCAAGAGATTTTTAAGAAAAAATCTCCCAAAAAGCTAGTCTAAACATAGGCTTAGTTATAAGTTACAAGTTTTTTCAAACACTCGTAACTTCAGTTATAACTTATAACTATTTTTTCTTCTATTTCAGCCACAAACTGCAATCTTTACCAAACACTCACAACTTCTGCTACAAGTTACAATCTATAAGTTACTAGCAGTAGTATTGCCAAATATTACTGTATTCTAATTCTTAGAATACGGTATTATAAAATACAAACTCTGGCTAGCTTATTATAAAATACAATAATACTCTCATTTAATAAATTGTTTACTACCGATGCTAATTATTTATAATTATTATAATCAACTGTGTAGAAAGACAATATTTTCTAATTTAGATTAAAAATAAAAAAAATACATTTTTATATCAAATCAACAAAGTTATTAAAAAAGCTAACTTAAAAACTAATTTACTAAATAATTTACTTTAAGGTTCCGTTTGTTTAGACGAAAAATATTTTTTAGAAAATATTTTCTGCATTCTCTGGTATTGGTACGACAAAAATTAAAAGTCAACAAAAAATACTTTCCAAGTCAATGGAAAATATATTGATTTTAGTGGAAAACTTTTTCTATTTTTTTAGGGCGAAAAACATTTTCCACCCTTACCAGCGGGGGATTAGGGGTCTAGGGTCAATGGTTCGGGGTCCCAGAGGTCTAGCGTGCCAGAGGTTCGGGAGTCTAGGGTCCCAGCATCCCGAGGGTCCCGGGAGTCTGAGGTCTTAGGGGTTTGGGGTCTCGGGTCCGGGGTCACAAGGTCTCGAGGGACTATGGGTCCCGCAGTCTCAAGGTCCTAGGGGTTTGGGATCCTGGGGATCCATGATCTCTATGTCTCAGGGTCTCGAAGGTCCTTGGATCTCGGGGTCTCAAGGGTTTGGGGTCTCGGTTTCCCGATGGTTCAAGAGTGCCAAGGGGCCCGAGGGTCCTAGGGGACTAGGGGTTCAGGGTCCACCGACCCGAGGTCTCAAGAGTCTAGGGGTCTGAGGTCTCGGGATATTTGGTGTCCAAGGTCCCGGGAGCTCGGGGGTCCCGAGTGTAAGACTTGGTTCCTTTTTATTTTGATAAATAATATGTTGTGTATATTAATTGACTTGGGTCGGTTATAAATTGTTAATCATATATAAATTATCACATGGATAGTAGCCAGTGAGCATGGTAACTCTCATTTTAATTTTGGGTGAACCCGCCAATGTGCGTGCAGACCCGTGAATTTTAAATCGGAAATAATTTTAAAATTCAATAACTAATGAAAAATTAATTTTAGGTTAATGTGAACTTAAATATTAATTTTATTGTTGTTAATGCATGTATGTTGATTAAAAATACATCAATAGATTTAAAAAGTTTAAAAATATGTTTTGGGTTGTGTGTGAGTGAGGGGTGGGCCCCACCCACTTATCTTCTTTTGGAAGACAACTCCTTTTCCTCACATCTCTCCCTTTCTCACGTGCTCTCTATCTCTCTCTCCCTCATTTTCCTCTCAAGGTCCATCCATGGAGGATTAAGCCAAAACCTAGCCTTCTCTCTTCTTTTCCCTTGTCTTTGGCTTTGATTTCGGCGATGCTATAAACAAGAAAAGTGATCTACTTAACAAGGGCTTCACATCCATCCAAACAGAATTTGGTTTTGGCGCTATCGGGGTGTTCGCATGAATTTAGAAGCTTTGAATTTTAACCCAAATGGTAGGATAGTAGATTACCATGATTCAAGTGTTTGATTTATGTAATTAAATGCATTTTTAGATGATTAAAATGCTTTGAGTAATGGCTTCATGCTTTAAACCCTAGTTTTGTTGGATTCATGACAAATGAAGTGGGTTTATGTTGGATTTGTGATATGTGAGTTGGGTTTTGTTGGGTTGATGAGATTAGAGATTTGATTTTTGTATAATCTTTGAAAATAATTAAGAATCCATGTTAATATCATAAAAAAATTGGATTGTTATTTTAAGTTAACCTTGAGGGTTGGGTTTTAATTTCACACTTGGGTTGAAATTGTTAAACATTGTGAGAATGTTGTAGATTAATCTATGAATTTTGAATTGTACACGTGTGGGTATAGTTAATTTTTGTGTGAATGATTTATTAGATGTATCGGAACAATGTGGTTGAATTGAGCTTATATTACTCTTCGGTGAAAGTCTAAAAATTTTTGCGTAAATAAGTGCTTCATTCATTCGGGTTAGCCTCCGTAAATGAAGTGGTTGCCCAGGTTGGATGTTTATTGTTGTGGCACATTATAGAACTTGTGCTTAACTAGTGAGTCCTGGTGTAGCCTGAACTTAGATCAATAGGACGAGAGTCTATAATTGTCAACCGAGTTTTGGGTGGTAGACAATGTCGGTATATAGTTAAATCATTTATGGTTATACAAGGGTTATTGCTAAATCAATTGGTTTTATGATTTTCAAGTTATCGTGAAGATTGTCTGAATACTTTGGATTTTTGGTGGAAAATTGATTTAATAACCTATGTGTGGTGACGTTATTCATACAATTGTTAATTACATGTCATGCATTTATCATGTTAGTTTACTTCTATTGGGTTTCGGCTCACGTTGTTAAAACAAAATATTTTCAGGTGATTGAGACGCCCCTTTGGCTTGATGATGAAAAAGATATGTGTTTTGAATTTTGAAGTATATGGGACTAGAATGTGGAGTCTTGGATTTCTTTTTAGTTGTTGAATTATGTAATTTTGAGATACAAGATGTTGTAAATCTCATTTAAAATCATATGATTCGTTTTGTAAATCCTTGTAATTAAAGTCTTCAAGGTTGGGATGATTTTTGTATGGAATCGGTAACAAATGATGATGGTTCTTAGTACAAACATTCAAATATTGTAAGGGTTAAAGCCATGATTTCATATGGTGTATGAATTGCTTGTTTGAATGAGAGTAGAGGTTGTTCATCGGTTTAGATGTTGGGGTTTGTGTTTTGGGAGGCTTATGATCATGGTTGGATCTTCTTGGGAGGTTTGGGGATGTAATTTGTTTATATTTCCTTGGTTTAAAATTGGTTTTTGGTTTTTATTAGATTTTTTACATTAAAACTTCTTTTCTAAACCTAAGTGTTGGTTTGAACTTTAGGCCTCAAAACAGGGATTTTTGCTGAGTTGGTCTTGGGTAGGGGACCGCTAGAGCAGTGGGTGGTTCGCTTGAGCGGTCCAGTAGCAGTGTGTTTATTTTTGGCTCGGCCAGGTGGCCACTCGAGCGATGGCAAGTCCACTCGAGCGGACTCACCTGGGTTGGATGGTGGTCTTTTTAAAAAAAAATTTGAAATGTATCTTTTCATCTGGGTTCCCTTCTGAAAGCCTTCTTTGGTAAAATTGGAGCCTCGGGAGTCTCCTTTTAAATCGTTTAACTCCATTCTCTTAAATCGTTCTATTTAAATGTTTTTCTTTAGGAAAAAGGGTTCAAGAATTTGGTTTATGAAAAGGTGGTTGTCGTGAGATAATCTTTTGGTGGGTCTTCGTGGTTGGTTCTTGTGCCTCGAATTTTGGGGTGTGATAGATTGGTATCAGAGCTCTAAATTCGAATACCTATGAGCCATGAGAAGTGGTTGCAGCATCGTGTGAGGATAATTTGTGTGTGCATGTTATGCATGTGTTAATATGCTTTAATAATGATAACATGATGAAATGTGATGCATATGGATTACGTACTATACGTGGGCATAGAGGTTGAACCTCGGGATTGTCATGTCATGTCCTTGTGCGTCTGGATCAACGAACTTGGAGGCCAAGTTAGAAACATGTTTGGCCGACGTAATTTTTAGTGAAGAATCTGAGTGGGTTACCCAGATTGATGTGTCACTCTTCTTGGTACTCCTTGGTACGTGGAAGGTGTTTATGTGATTTCGAAATGTTAAGTGTTAGCATGATTAATGTGACCATTCTTTGGAAAGAAAATATCAAGATGGATTTTATATTGATGTGTCTTGTATTTTCTTTCATATAGAAGTTATGCCTTCGAGACTAGGGCGAGGTCGCGGTCGGGGTCGTGGTGTGGGCTGTGGGGATGTGCTAGTTGTGGAAGTTGGGGATGCCACTGTACCACAAAACTAGTTGGCAGGGCTGATTTCTTGCAAGAAATGAAGAATATGATGCACCAATTAACTGAGGACGCTAGAAGAGGGGCTAGGGTGCCCAAAGCTAGGGTGACTATTGCAATGTGTGAGTTTAAGTGTCTTGGCCCTCCTACCTTTATCGGAGATCCTGACCCTAAAGTGGCCACTGAATGGCTTGAGCTTGTGACTAGAATTCTCAACACGCTTCAAATTGTTGAGGATGACTTGAGGGTGGCATTTGCGGCGTTTCAGTTGAAGGGAAGTGTGCATGAATGGTGGAAATTTGCTAGGAACACCGTGGAGGGTACGTAGGCAGCTTTTGCCAAAGTATTTCTGAAGAAATATTATCTTGAGTCCTCTAGGAATTTGTACTAGGGAGGAGTTCCTTTCTATCATCTAAGGGGTGATGATCGTGGTTCAGTACGAGGTGGAGTTCACCAGTTTGTCCTGTTTTGCATAAAAAATTGTAGCTACAGATGAATTACATGCAAAGAGGTTTGAGACCAGCAATCAGAGATTGAGTGGCAGCGTTAAGGATGTGTGTATTTCCAAATTTGGTGGAGTCAGCCATTACCATAGAAAATACCTTGAATGAAACACGTAAGGCTAGAAAAGGCAGGACCCAGTAGGGCGGGACGAGTGCATAGTCTGAGGGACGCCGGAATAAGTGGCAGAGGTCATCGGTCCTAGTTCTTATCCTGCGTGGTCATATCAGTAGCATTCTATACCGACACCCTTGGTAACTTCATCGGACGGTCGGAACGAAGGGAGATTGTTTGTTTTTGGTGGAGACAGCCAGGACAGCACACGTTAGATTGTCCATAGAAGGGACAGTCCCAGAGTTCTACACCTGTTCAGTCCCAGGGGAGAGAACCACCGGTATGTTTTGGGTTCGGCCAGGAAAGACACTTTCGTCAGAACTGTCCTCAAGGAGGGAATGCTAGGGCACAATAGGTACACCATCAGCTTAGCCTGTACAAGGATGACAGATCTTTAGACAGCCACAGCAGCAGCCAGCATCTCAGACTTCTAGAGCCTCGAAGGGTACTACTTCAGCTCAATCCGTACGACAGCCAGTAGTACATGGGTATAGTGGGCAAGCCAGGGGACTGTAGGGCCGAGCTTTTGCTCTTGCTGACCCCAATTCTTTTAAAGCACCAGTTGTACCTAACGCTTTAGCTAGCACTTCAGTCATCAGAGGTACTTTCTTAGTGTAGCATTCTTGGGCCAGTATTCTTATCGACACGGGAGCATCACATTCTTTTATCTCATCTGCTTTTGCTTCCGCTTTGGACCTAGAGGTAGACACTCTAGGTAGCACCTTATGTGTAGAGACTCCGATCGGTGGGAATGTTGCTTTTGAACGAGTTTGTAGATCTTGTGAGTTAGAGATTGCCAGTCATCGCTTAGAGTTTGACGTTATCATTCTTGACATGACCTCTCTTGACATCATCCTAGGAATGGATTAGCTTACTACCTATCGTGCCCATATCGAGTGTGATCGATGGAGGGTAACAGTTTGTAAACCTGAGGGTGGTAGTTTTTATTTCATGGGTAATCGGGATGATGGTTCGGTGTCATTATCATACGATGTGCGAAACCGAGAAAGTCTTAATTTTTTTTCTCTGCTATTTTGTTGGATGAGGCCGTTGTTGTTCATGGGGAACTCCTTCCTATCATCTGTGACTATCCCGATGTCTTTCTCAACGATCTATTTGAATTGCCACCACGTCGAAAGTTAGAATTTTCTATCGACCTTATGCTGGGAACCGCTCCCATTTTTATGTCGCCTTACAATTTTGCACTGGTAGAATTTCAAGTGCTAAAGGTACAGCTTCAGGAGTTGCTAGATAAGGGTTTTATACACCCAAGTACATCACTGTGGCAAGCTCCAGCCTTATTTGCCAAAAAAAAGGACGGGTGCTTGAGATTATGTATTGATTACCGAAAATTAAATAAGGTGACCGTGAAGAACAAATACCCTATGTCTAGAATTGAGGATTTGTTCGACCAGTTGAAGAGTTCAAACTGCTTCTTAAAGATCGATTTGAGACCAGGCTATCACCAATTGAGGATTCGGGAGGAAGACATTGCGAAGACCACTTTTTGGACACGATATGGTCACTATGAGTTTTTGGTCATGCCCTTTAGTTTGACGAACGCCCCTATGAGATTCATGGATTTAATGAATCGAATTTTTCACCCTTACCTCGACAGATTTGTAGTTATGTTCGTGGATGACATTCTCATCTTTTCGCCATCAAGGGAGGCACATGAAGAGCACTTGCATATTGTGTTGCAACTTTTACGAGAGCACCAGTTGTATGGAAAATTTGCAAAATGTAAGTTTTGGTTGTCCGACATGAGGTTTTTTGGACATGTGATTTCTAGAGATGAAGTAGTGGGGGATTCTTCAAAGATCAACACTATGATGAATTGGGAATGACCCAAGAGTGTGTTCAAAATTCGGAGCTTTTTGGGATTGGGAAGCTACTACCGATGTTTTATAGAAGATTTTTCTCGACTAGCCACGCCAATGACTCATCTTACACGTAAGGGTTAAGTTTGTGTGGAACGAGTCTTATGAGCTCGCATTCCAGGAGTTAAAAAAGGTTAACTAGCGCACCCATATTGATTATACCATAGCGACGGTTGGGTTACACTATTTATTGTGATGTTTTACATGAAGGCTTTGGATGTGTTTTGATGTAACAGTGCAAGATGGTTGCCTACGGCTCGCGACAGTTGAAGATGCATGAAAAGAACTATCCGACACATGACTTGGAATTAGTAGCTGTGATTTTTGCCTTGAAAACGTGGCAACATTACCTTTATGGTGAGTGTTTTGAAGTCTTTTGGGACCACAAGAGTTCAAAGTATTTATTTTCTCAGAAGGATTTGAATCTGCGCCAGTGAAGGTGGATGGAATACATGGAGGATTATGACTTCGATCTTCAATACCATCTCGGGAAGGCCAATGTCGTGGCTGATGCTCTTAGCAAAAGGTCTCTTGGATTCTTAGCTCACATTGCCATGCGAGAGTGGGATATGTTGGGAGAGGTTGGCAAGTTCGATTTGCATCTCGATGAAACCAATGAGAGTGCGACTTTATTTTCTATAGTTTCGCAACCTACGCTTATCTTTCGTGTTGTTGATGCCAAGCAGTCGGATCAAGAAACTCTTATGTTACACGATCATATTACAAGTGATGAAAACACCAAGGGGTGGGTTCTGTATCCTGATTAGAGCTTGAGGTTTTCGGGGAGACTCTTTGTGCTAGAGTCATATCGTGAGGACATGATTCATGAGTTCCACTATTCTCGTTTTGCAGTATATCCAGGAGGCACAAAAATGTATCATCATTTGCGCTATCAGTTTTGATGGAAGGGGATGAAGAAGGACATTGCTCTTTTTGTCTCGTGGTACTTTTACTTGTCAGCAAGTGAAAGCAGAACACTAGAGACCAACAAGTTTGCTACAGCTATTGCCAGTATCAGAGTGGAAGTGGAAAAATGTTACAATGGACTTTGTTTATAGACTTTTAAGGTCCCCAAAGGGGCACAACGCCATATGGGTCATAGTGGATAAATTGACGAAATTTGCAAATTTCTTTCCTATGCGTATGACGAATTCTGTAGATAAGTTGAGCAAACTATACGAGAGTGAAATAGTTTGACTTCATGGTGTACACCGCCTATTGTCTTCGATCGAAATCCACATTTTGCATCGCGCTTTTGGTAGAGTCTTTAGTCGGCATTGGGGATGAGCTTACTTTTTAGCTCCCCTTTTCATCCCCAAACAAACAGTTAGTCCGAGTGCACTATTTAAATTTTGGAGGACATGCTACGATCTTGCATGTTAGATTTTTGTGGATCTTGAGAGGATCATATATCATTAGCAGAGTTTGCTTACAACAATAGTTATCAGTTGAGTATCGAGATGGCGCCATTTGAGGCTTTATATGGTAGACCTTATAGGTCACCCGTGTGTTGGACTGATGTAGGGGAGACGGCCGTATTGGGGCTCAACTTGGTACATGAAACAACAGAGAAAATTATCGCGATTCGCCAATGTTCAGTGACAGCCCAAAGCCTTCAAAAGAGTTATGCAGATCGAAGGAGGAGGCCTTTGGAGTTTGAAGTGGGGACCACATGTTTTTAAAGATCTCACCACGTCGAGGTTTAATGAGATTTGGTCATAGCGGGAAGCTATCGTCGCGCTTTATCGGACCGTTCGAGATTCTTAAGAGAATCGGAGAGGTGGCCTATCGTCTTGCTTTGCCTCCTCAGTTATCATCTGTTTACAATGCATTCCATGTTTGAATGCTTTGGAAGTATGAGCCAGATCCGTCTTATGTTCTAGATTGGGTCGAGTTGCGGGTGGGGGACGATCTTTTATATGGAACAACCAGTGAAGATTCTTGATACAAAAAAAAAAGTTTTGTGTGGAAGGACCTTTGCATATGTCAAGGTCTTGTGGATTTACCATGGTGTTGAGGAGGCCACGTGGGAACATGAGTCCGAGGTTCGAGCTAAGTATCCGACCCTATTTTTATCTCGATCGTGTAAAGAATTTCGGGGATAAAATTCCTTTTTGGGAGGAATGTTGTAAGACCCAGTTTCTTTTTATTTTGATAAATAATATGATGTGTGTATTAATTGACTTGGGTTGGTTATAAATTGCTAATCATATGTAGCCTATCATATGGATGGTAACCCGGGCCTAGTAACTCTCGTTTGAGTTTTATATGAATCTGCCGATGTGTGTGGAAACCTGCAAATTTTAAATTGGGGATAATTTTAAAATTTGATAATTAATGAGAAATTAACTTTGGGTTAATGAGAATTTAAAAATATTAATTTTAATGTTGTTAATGCATGTATATGTGTTAAAAATACATCACTAGATTTAAAAAGCTTAAAAATATGTTTTTGGTTGTGTGTGAGTGGGGGTTGGGCCCCACTCACTTATCTTCTCTTGGAAGACAACTCCTCTTCCTCACATATCTCCCTCTCTCATGTGCTGTCTATCTCTCTCACCCTCATTTTCCTCTCAAGCTCCATCCATGGAGGATTGACCAAAACCTAGCCTTCTCTCATCTTTTCCCTTGTCTTCGGCATTGATTACGGCAACGCTATAAAGATGGATAGTAATCTACTCGACGAGGGTTTCACATCCATGTGAACGGAATTTGGTTTCCGCACTTTCAGAGTGTTTGTGGAAATTTAAAAGCTTTGGGTTTTAACCCAAACAGTAGGATACTAAACTACCTTGATTTAAGTGTTTGATTTCTGTAATTAAATGCATTTTTGGATGATTAAAATACTTCAGGTAATGATTTCATGCTTTAAACCCCAGTTTTGTTGGATTAATGACAAATGAAGTGGGTTTATTTTGGGAGGCTTATGATCATGGTTGGATCTCCTTGGGATGTTTGGGGTTGCAATTTGTTTATATTACCTTGGTTTAAAGTTGGCTTTTATCAGATTTTATACATTAAAACTCTTTTCCTAAACCTAAGTGTTGGTTTGAACTTTTGGCCTCAAAACATGGTTTTTGTTAAGTTGGTCCCAGGTAAGGGACTGCTCGAGAGGTGGGGGATCCACTTGAGCGGTCTAGTGGCGGTGTGTTTAATTTTTGCTCGGCTAGGTGGCTGCTCGAGTGGTGGCAAATCTGCTCAAGCGAACTCACCTAGGTTGAATGGTGGTCTTTTTTAAAAAGAAATTGAAATGTATCGTTTTGTCCGGGTTCCCTCCCGAAAGCCTTCTTTGGTAAAATTGGAGCTTCGGGAGTCTCTTTTTAAATCGTTTAACTCTCCACTCTTGAATCTTTCGATTTAAATGGTTTTCTTTCGGAAAAAGGGTTCAAAAATTTGGTTTATGAAAAGGTGGTTGTCGTGAGAGAATCTTTTGGTGGGTCTTCGTGGTTGGTTATCATGCCTCAAATTGTGAGGTGTGACATCGGGGGTCCAGACTCCCAGGGGTTCAGTGTTCTGGGGATCTCAGGGGCTTGAGTGTCAGAGGTCTCAAAGTCTCGAGGATCTGGGGTCCCAAAGTTCTGAGGCTCTTAGGATCTCAGGGGTTCGAGGTATTGGAGGTCTAAGGGTTTTGGGGATCTAGAGTCTCGGGGTCCTGGTGTCTCGGGATATTGGGGGTCTGAGGTCTCGAGGGTCCTAGGGGACCAGGGGTCTGGGGTCTTGGGGTCTCGGGGGTCCGGGGTCCAAAGGGTTCAAGGTCTTAGGGGTTCGAGGATCCTGGGTCCATGGTCTTGGGAGACCCTTTGGGTCATGGGGGTTTGGTGTCCCAAAGGTCTAGGGATTCTAAGGTTTTGGGGTCCCGAGGGTCCAAGGTTCCAGGTCCCGGGGGTTCGAGGATCCTAGGGATCTGGGATCCTAGGAGTCCCAAGACTCCGGAATCTTAGGATCCCAGGGGTTTGGGGTCCCGGGGGTCCGAGGGGTTCGTTGGTCCTTAGTCAGGGGGGTCCGGGGTCTTGGGGTCATGGGG
>JAULJZ010162812.1:13475-51077 GCA_032270985.1 Heliamphora pulchella
CCGAGGTCCCGAGTGTTTGAGGTCCCGTGGGTCTTGGGGTCCCTAGAGTCGCAAGGGTTCGGCGATCTAGAGATTAGGGGTCCCAGGTAATCAGGGTCCCAAGCAATTAGGCTCCTAAGGGTCTAAGATCTTAGGGGTATCGGGGTCCTCGGGGTTTGAGCTCCTAGGGGTCCGAGGTCTCGGGATCCTAGAGATTCGGGGTCTTGGAGTACTGGGGGTCTAGGCTCTGGGGGTCTAGGGTCCTAGGGATCTTAGGGGTCCCGAGAGTCTGGGGTCCTAGGGTTCTAAGGGTTTGGGGTTTGGAGTCTTGAGAGTCTAGGGATCCCAAGGGACAGGGGGTCTAGGGTCCTGAGGGTCCGAGGTCCTAGGGGTCAAGTGGTTCTTGGGGTTTGGGATTTGGGGTCTCGAGGGTCCTAGGAGAATCGGGGGTCCAGGGTTCTGGGAATTCGAGGTCCCGGGGGATTTGGGCTCTCGGGGTCTCATGGATCTTAGGTCTTAGGGATCTCGAGGGTCCTGAGGCTCTAGGGTCTCGGGGTTTTGGCAGTCCAAGATTTGGTGTCTCGGTAGTCTAGGGGTCCCGAGAAATCAGGGGTCCGAGGTTCCAGGGGTCTAGGGTCTAGGGACTCAGGGTCCTAAGGGTTTAGAGGTCTAGGGTCCTAAGATCCTGAAGATCCGAGGTTCTTGGGGGACCGGAGATTAGGGGTCTCTGATGTTTGGGGTCCCGTGCATGCTCTCGAGGTCTCGGGGGTTTGGGGTCCCCGGGGTGTTGAGGGTCCCGAGTGTCTAGGTTCTTGGGATTCTAGGGATTCGAGGTTTGGGGTCTTAGAAGTCTAGGGATCCAAGGGTTTAGGATACTGGGGGTCCAGGGGTCTGGAGGGTTGAGGTCCCGAGGTCTTAGGGTCCTAGGATTTGGATCATGGGTTCCAGCATCCCGAGGATCCGGGATCCCCAGTAATTGTCCAATTATTTCGTTCATTATATTTTGTCTTGTTTAATAGGAAGGTGACATTGGGATTATACAATTATTAAATTTTAGTAATTATAAGTTATGAAATATTAATAATTTTCTATATAAACTAAATATAAAATATTTTTTGAAAAATATTTCATATGACAACGAAACAAATAAAAATAAGTTGTTTTCCAAAAAATATTTTTTTGGAATATATTTTCTGCTAGAAAATATTTTCAATCCAAACAAACTGGTCCTAAACCTAATTTAAATTTTTAATTCAAAACATAAATATATAAGCAAAAAAATAAAAAAAAGAATAGCATTTAAGCTTCTTGTCAACCAAGCATTCAATGGAGCAAGCCCGTGTTTTTTGCTTCAACAAAAAGGAGTTCTCCATCTAGGGGAGACTCTTTCTTCATGTGTATTCTCCCATTTCCAAATAAAACTCAATGGGTGGGTAATTATTCAATATTTTTCGCTTATGTAGTATTATTTACATAAAATATGTTTGGAGTTCCCATAAAAAGTGAATTATATTAGATATAGTTACGCAATTCAATTATACTATTTGTAGAAGAGATGATTAAAACAATATTTTTAATAACCTATACTTTAAATGGATTCATTGAACACATTTGTTTAATTAGATGGGTAATTTTTATTATACCACCTTTTAACAATATAAGCTATACAATATTCATTTATAAAATTGATGTGATAGATTACACGTCAACGCTATGTATTGGCATTCGTATTTATGTGGCGTTCGTGTTAGCGAAAGAGCGACGGCGACAGAGGACGACGGGGAAGAAGAAGTGGTCGGTGGTCGAATGGACGAAAAGATTTCATCCATTACACCTTCGACGGAGGACAACAGAGCAGCGGCGGCGACGAAGGACGACGGAGGAGAATAAGTGGTCGGTGATCAAATGAAGGAGGAGAAGGGGTGACGGCGACGACTAAGGGTTGCAGCACGAGATAGAGTTGGTGCTATTAGGGTTTCATCTTAGTTTTCTATTTTGAATTTACTGGTATTTTATCTTAATTTGTGAGGTTTTATATTGATTATTAACCACTATAAAAATAGTTTTCATATATAGCAAATTCAAAATTCAATATTTTCATGCTAGACTTTTATCTTCTATAATTGTAAATTTAACAAATATGAAAAAAAGAAAAGTAAAATCTCTTAAATAGGGATAAATCAATCATAAAAAAATTATCCTAATACTTTATGGGACTAAAATTAATAAATAAAAAAACTCTAATAGAATAAAAACTCTTATGAGGATTAAAAAAAATACTAATTCTCAAATTTCTCTTAAATAAAACACTAGATACGTGATGTTCCATAATTGCTCTTCATTTCTGTAATGGATATATCGTTGTAGATTGTTTACTTTAGCTCTCGTGGGGCAAATTGACTTAAAATTGACTTTTTAGCTTTTTGACTTAAAATTAAAAAAATTAAAAAATTTCGTTTTTCAATTCTCAACTTTTATCTTATTGGCTTTTTAATTTTTTTTATGACTATTTTTAATTTTATCTTTCTACATATAAAATTAAATAAATTTTAACCCAACAATTATACCTCAATTTGGGTAATTCTTTAAATGGCTTATTTGATTTTTTTTAAAATTTTTTAATAATTATTTTGCTAATCAAATAAATTTTTAATTTTTTAATTTAAAATAACTTAAAGTAAAAAAGTCTATTCAATGTCAATAGATTTTGGGTGGAGTCCAGCCAACAACTTTATTGTTTTCTGTAAACGAGTAGCGGAAGGGGCAAAACCACTATTATAAATAAATCTCTGAACGGAGAGGGAGCGGAGACTAAGAAATGGATCAAGCCGCCATAAATTGCGAAGCAAAGCGTGCGACACTATCTTGCGGAGACGATGATGGTCGTCACGATGCTTTTCACATTGATGTGAGTGTGTGTGTGTTTGTGTTTGTGTTTGTGAGTTTTTTCCGGGGAGATTTTATTTGAGGATATAAATAGGAAACCCCATATCATATGTGCAATCTGGTCTTGATTTATTACTGGCCGTAAACCTTCTGATTGCTTGATAAATTTTTGTTGCTGGTAATAACTTTTTAGTTTTATGGATTTGTGGGTTCTGCAAGCTGCTTGTTTGATGAAATGCCTCAATCAATTGTTTGCCTATAGCTAAAAAAAACATTGGGGTTTTTGAATTTTGTGGGTGAGTAATTGACAATGTTATGGGATAGAGTGGGCACCTTTTGAGTGAAAACTTGCCAACTCTTGATCCTCCAGTGTACATAGGTTCCATTTTATGGAATTACCAGTGCTTGAAAAATGTTCAAGAAAATTTGAAACCAAACAATGGGAAATAGGGGAAATGTAATGGTTTTACGCACAATTTTAACGTGGAAAATAATCATCCTGCAGCAATTTACGTGGAAACAAAGGGATCCGTGACTTGAAATCAAAAAATGAAAACATCAGGAAAAAATTGGAAAGTTTAGACCCGGTCTACTATTTTATTTGCTTGCCATCCTTTTCTTTTATTTTTCTTCTCATATGATTGTGCCCTGCTTTCTGAAACAAAGGGACTCATAGTTGCTTTGGTTGCAGGCTTTAACTCTATCGTGCTGCGACAAATTGGCGGATGCCAACTCCTCAAACTCTTGTGGTTTTATGGCTCTTGACATTCCATACGACCGACCTCAACCGAGGAAGATCGATAGGGAAATCAGCGCATTGCTTCGAGCAGCTGGAGCTGTGACATCCCAGGAGTTAACGAATCGAAGAATCAATCGTGATGATGATGATTATGTTGGAGGGTTGTGGTCATCGGATTTAAGAACTGGTAGCTCGATGATCGGATCCAAAAGTTCATTGCTATTGATAGCCATGCTGCTCGTGGCGATAACCTACCAATTACCCTTTCGCATACTCGGCAATGCTTCAAGGGAGGGCCGTGCCCACAACTTCATATTCGGATTGAATGGACAAGATTCAATAATGTGGAGCTTGATTGTGTTGTTCAATTCGATCGTGTTCGTTGCATCGGTGGTCACAACTATATTCCTCCAGCATGAATTGCCAATGAAGCCGTTGCCTCAACTCTCTGTTTCAGCTCTGTTTGGTTCTTATATGTGCTTGATGAAGGCAACATGACCCAATGAAGCCCTGGCTCTGGTCCTCGTATTAGTTCCCTTTTTATTGTGGGCAGCTATAGGAAAATTTCGTGGCCTTTCAAGCCGAAGTTTAATGTAAGAACTTGAACTAATGTATGCACCGAAACCGCTGAGCATTCATTGCTCAGCTTGGTTAATAAGAATGCACTTCTACTAGCTCAAGAAAAAATTACAGTTAAATTTTATTTTTTCAATTCGAATACACTTACAAATTTAAAACACAGAACTAGTCCCATATTACAAAATCTTATCAATAATATGCTTTATTAAATAAAAATAAGAATAACGTGTACTTAGACTTTTTCTTTTGTGTATGTTTATTTTTTAAAAAATAAAAAATGACCCAACACTATTCTTATGGTATTTCCTATTAGAATATATTTGTATTAAATATTAAAAGAGTTTGACTTGTTACAGATTTATCTTCGTAAGTTGTAAATTTGCTCAAGGATCTTTAGACTTTGTAGAGGAGAACCAGAGCAGAACTCTTTGAAGTTTTTTTTTTTTAAAAAGAACATGTCGAACCAAGACATAATAAAAAGGAAAACCTGGGAAGGATTCGCCTCCCTAGCAGTTATCTCCCAGACTTGGGGAGGAAAATTCGAGGTCCAAATGGTATCTTCTTCTCGTGATAGTGCCAATCTTGCGGGGGTGTGTGCAGCCTCATTCCCAAGTCTCCTAATATGTGAGCAACAAACATGTGTGAAATGACACAAGAGATCGCACTCCTCCTCAGTAATATCCCCGATGTTGGACAAAGCTTGCTCCTTGGAATTGAGGGCAGTAATCACCACCAAAGAATCTCTGTCTAGATGTAGTCTTCCGATGGCTCTTTCTTTAGCATATCTCAAGGCGTGAATGGCCCCCACCGCTTCCGCATAATCAACATTGATGGTTCTGTCGAAATACATAGACTCCATCGCTAAGACCTCTCCCATATCATCGCGGGCAATGAAACCCAAACCTGTTCTGCCATCTTTGCAACGAGCCCCATCAAAATTGATTTTAGTCATACCTTTTGCAGGAGGTCTCCAAGTCACCACAGTTGAGTTTGTATTAGTCTTAGGATAGTTGCTACCCCTTCCTGAGTGAAACTCTACGACTAACAGCTCAGTTGAATGGAAGATTTTCTGTGGCTTTTTAGGGTGGGCCGGCCCTTCCTCCATAAGTCTGGAATTTCTCTCCGTCCATAGTCTCTAGGCAATCACACAGAAAAGATCAAAAGCCTCCTTGCTCAGTCGTTTCCTCGCCACTTCTACCCAACTGATGAAGTTGCCCCTATCTTTCATCGTGGACCAGTTCCACATCCCTTGAGGTTGTTGCCATACTGCTTGTGCTAAACTATAATCTCTTAAGCAATGAATTTCTATCTCCACAACTTGCCCACACCATGTACACCGGGGGTTTTGGATTATACCTTTTTTACAGAGATGGTCCCTCACCTGTAGAATATTTGTGCACGCTCTCCACATGAAAACTTTAACTCGATTTGAGATAGTTGCAGACTAGATCCCCTTCCATACAGCTCTTGCTATTGAATCAGCAAAACATTCGCCTTATTCGCTAAAGAGTCCAACAGCCAATTGGTAACCTAACTTGACCGTGTAATTCCCATGTGTTGTGTAATGCCATATTAATTTATCTTTTCGTTCCCTCGAACTGAGTGGGATTGCACTAATCATGTCACATTCATAAGGCAAGAACTGCTGTTGGAGAAGGTCCATGCTCCATGATCTCTCAGTTCCCTATATGAGATTAGCAGCTGTGAAGTCGCTGGTTGTGACGCCCCGTCCTCTGGGCATGTCGGGATATACATAAATATAAATAAAAGAATATTTTAGCTATTCATTTATATTTACATACGCTAAATACTACATCATGAAGGAGTTCTGAACTGATTAAAAGTACATAATTATTACAGCTTCACCAAGATATTTCAAAAATTACACTAGGCACGAGAAAACTGAACAAAAGAACAAAAGAAGAGGTTTCGAATCCTCAGAATGCATCAGTGGGATCCACGTGCTCTTAGAATTCACCATGTTCTTCAAACTCTTCAAACTCTTCTTCTCCCTCTGGGATGACTTTCTCCAAGAACTCCTCCTCACATGTGGCACGAATGCCATAAACTAAAGCCCAGAAGCAAAACACTCTAACCTTCTAACTAATCTCACGGCACAAAATTCACCACAACACATATTATATAATACCCAGTACAATTTATAATCAAGGAGACAGACAAATTTATAGCAGAGTAGTAGATAAGTTAATAAACATACGAGTATGTGATGTCGTGTACGCAATGCAAATGTCCAACCCGACATACACCTAGATTGTAACAGGAATTCCACACTGGGAATCACCAGAGCAGACTTTTACGGGAATTTGATCACTAAAGCCATAAATGCTTCTCATTGCGAATAGTAAATGCTTCGCCGGGTTTCATGCCACAGTTGTTTTACTCAATGGCAATGGTGTGGGATCCGTGCCATACTCCAGGCCAACAAAATTCAATAATCATGTCATTCTCCAGGCCAACATAATTCAATAATCAATCAATCAGTCACATCAAACATATAATAAGCAATTTGTCTCACCTTAAGATTCGTGATGCCTCCGCCGGTGTCAACCCAAAATTTTAGTTATCAAAACTAGAATGCTAGTGATGAACCCATGGTGCCCAATAATATCCATAAACCATTTCAAACACCGGGGACACGCCTAGGGTGTACAAGGGCAATATATCCCAAAATATTTTTGAAAAATGGTAACCAGCGACGCTCTAGATTTAGAACCAAGAAGGACAATTCAACATAGTCCATCCCAACAACGGTTTACACAGATGGATTCTAATATGCTACGATGCAAGTGACAATGCCCATGATGTGAAATATGGATCTCAAGTACTACTATCTATAGCGTGGCACCAACTAGCATGGCAAAGTTTATGGTATAACTCGCAATTCATAAAGCATAGGTATGTGAGGCATAAGTTACAATTCTCAAGATATGATTCAAAACTTGTTGATATGAGTTCTAATCATCGTACATTTACTTAAAAACACTATTTAACTAATTCAAGCCAATCATCACATAAAGCTCGGGTCTCACAACAAAAAGGTACTCAAGCATACTTAGCAATTTTTAAGGCCAAAATTGAGTATTAAATTAAAAGGGTCGACAAGATTTTGGGACGTCTAGACTTGGAATCAAGTTATGATTTTTAAACACTACTTAGTTAAAAATATTTTTTACAACTCTTATGTTTAACACCAAGGCCACAACCTAAGGAAAATAGGTGAATAAAGCATCCTAAGCGAAAACGGTTCAGCACTTTTCTCAATTTTTTACCGAATATATGCTTTCGTTGGTCTCAATTTTAGGATATCAAATCAAGTTTAAATAAGCCCATTTTGGATATGTTCTATCTTAGCATGTCCCCTATAAGTTTAATGTTTAGTGATAACGGTAGTTATGTGGAACAAGATAGAGTTTTTGGCCATTTTAGAAAATAGGTTCTGTCAGCCACCAAAACTCAGCAGAGCTGGTTTTGAACAGAGGGTTTGAAACGGTTTTGAGGGACCATCCTGAGGTATCTAGGTCTAATTTGTAGACATCAAGTAGTTCAATATGTTAGCTATAATGTTCATGTAGACCACCTTTAGAGTAGGTCACTAAAAATAGGTGTTTTTGGCTACACAAAAATATGTGACAGAAGTGTCTTTTGAGGGCTGAAACACAACAGAGAGTTTCAAATGGGTTTTGACCTATCAAAACTCATTATTTTGTGCTCAATTGTGGTGGTTAGCTATATATACATGTTTTCTACAACTTTTATGTTTTGACGAAAGCTCGGATCTCATTGTAAACTAGGGTTTTCAGGTCGGTAGTGTTGACTAGTCGAAAAATGACACACTTTGGTAAAATTGCAATATATCTCGGGTTCTACTTACTCAAATGAGTTGAAACCAACTTTGGATGAAAGATAACATAAAAAGATAAATCTGGACATAAAAAAAATGCTTAGATCAATTTTTTACATTGAGTTATGATACTTCAAAGATCAGGGCAGAAACATCAAGTTATCAGAAATCAAGTCCTTATGTGTTCAAGTCTCCTACTTATGATTTGTCAAGGTTTTATTCTATTTCTTTGCATGTTTTTGTTTTAGACATGCATATCATGGTTCCAGCACACTTCTAAGTTATCAAACTCAAAAATAACAACATACAAACACATCTCATATCATCCAAAAACACAACAGCCCCTAATTCTCAACTATGACGCCTTTTCGGTTTGTTTTCGGTTCTCGATTTTTAAAGTGTTTAAAGAGATGAGTTGAGGAATATTTTGAGTGATATTAGACATAAGATTTAGAGATTTTACTTATTTGTTTGAGGGCTCAAGGGATAGTGGTATGGAAGGACTTAGCTTTTAGAAAAATACCTCTCATTAGTTCCCTTTTTTTCTCCTCCTTCTTTTCTCTCTCAAACTTGTAGAATACCTCAAGAACACTCAACCAAGTCTATCTCTCTCTATATGGACAAAAATATGAAGTGAAGAAGAGGGTGTTTGGCTTGGTTTACATAGGGAAGGGTTAGGGAACAAAAGGGTATTTTGAAGACTTTTTCTCTTTCTTTTTAATTAATGAGATTTAGGTGATTAGACTTGGTGCAACATTTGAGGCATATACATCAGATATGGGGAAGGAAAATACAGCTAGGGTCATTTTGGGGAGACAAAAATCTGATCTCCCATCAATCTCGGGTTTTGCATTGGTTTGCGTGCCTTTTTGTGCAAGAAAATACCTTAAAAGTTAATTTGATGTATCTTTTTGGTGTCTTTTCTTACTAAAATCTATTATTTTAGTATGTTTATGATAAATTTAGTATTTCTATGAATTATCATAGTTTTCATAGTAATTGATTCAATAGATGTAGTCTTTTAAGTCAAATTAAGCTTTTTTGACAATGTATGGCTTTTAAACTTATTTTGTTGTGTATGAACTTCAATAATGATTTGTTTGCTTTTGTTAACCAATAGTACTATATTATTATGTATATTACTTATTCAATAGGTGATCATAATGCTTGATTTAATACATTTCTTATCATTTTAAGCTAAAAATAAGGCAAAAAGTTACTTTTTGGCACAACTTCATATGTGGCAGGCCACTAAGGGGTATTTTTATTATTTTTGATGTTATTTTGTCTTTTGCTACTTAATTGTACTTAAATTCTTGATTTAGGGTGTCCATGTGTTAAAATTTAAATTTTTAAGACTTTTTATTATACTAGGGACAAAATGGTCATTTTACCCTACTTATGAGAATTTTTAATTTTTAATTTTATATTTTATGTTATTTACTTAATTTAGAATGTTGGGAGGTTCTCCGGGTGTTATGATTTTGTTGCTCGTATTTTGGACCTTTTTAGGGTTTTTAGGTTAACTTATGATTTTCGAGTCGAGTTAGGGTTTCGAATCTCTTCCGTATTTTATGGTCTCGAGGGCTATCCATCACTAATACTTAGAGTTTGGGCTGGGTCTTTACACGGGTTATTACCAACTGGATTGTTACAACTAGGGTCCGAACCGGGTCGTTACACTGGTAGTGATCTTTGGTGGGCTAATGACTGAGAAGGTGGGTCCCCTTGGTATCCACTTGTTGGTCCATACTCTTATCTATCTCCCATTGCCCACTCGCCATCGTACACCCTTCAGCAGAATTTTCTTTCCTTGACGAATGCTTTTCCACGTATAGGAGGAGTTCAAACTAGGTTTCGCCTCTAAGAATGAACAAGAAGGGAAGTATCTGGCTTTTAGAATATGCGCCATCATAGAGTTTGGGTTGTTTAAGATTCTCCAACCTTGTTTGGACAACATAGGTAAGTTGAAACGCTCTAGATCCTTAAAGCCCATTCTGCTTGAAAGCTTACTCTTGCACAGCATATCCCATCTCCTCAAGTGTATCTTCCTTGCCTTATCGGGCCCCCCCACCAATATCTGGCTAAAGCACTGCAATCTCGTCACAAAGGGTCAAAGGTATCTTAAAGACTGACATCGCATAAGTAGGAATTGCTTGTGCTACTGCCTTTAATAGTACTTCCTTTCCCGCTTGAGAAAGTAACTTCTCCCCCCATCCTTGTATCAACGCCCAGACTATATCCTTGATATTTCTGAACATCTCATTTTTTGATTTCCTAATCATGGCTGGCACCCCCAGGTACTTTCCCTGCTCATCCACTATGGTGACCCCAAGAACGTTCTTTATGTCTGAAACACAAATAACCAACATGTTTTTGCTGAAGGAGATGGCAAATTTGTCCAGATTGATCTGTTGGCCAGAAACTTCCTCATACTGTCTGAGGGTGTCTTCAATTGCTTGCACCTCTTCAACGTTTGCTTTGAAAAAAAAGGAGGCTGTCATATGCAAAGAAGAGGTGAGATATGCTTGGCCCCCGCCGACTTACCCTATTACCATGGATATCACCATCTCTTTCCCTTTTCTTGAGGAGGGCCAAAAGACCTTCTGCACAAATGAGGAACAGATAGGGTGATAGAGGGTTGCCTTACCTCAGTCCTCTAGCTGGTTTGATGATTGCAGTGAGTTGCCCATTTACTAGAATTCTGTAACGAACGGTCGAGATGTAGTTCATAAGTAGTGTGATGATCCCTGAGCCAAACCCCAAAAGTTGCATCATGTCTTTCAGGAAGAACCATTCAACCTTGTTATAGGCCTTACTCATGTCAAGTTTCAGTGCCATTATCCCCTCTTTGTTTGTGCGTTTATTCTCTAAATGGTGGAAGAGTTCAAAGGCTACCAAGATATTATCCGTGATCAACCGGCCAGAAATGAAAGCGCTTGAGCACTCATGAATAACTTCTGGAAGAACCGTCTTTAAACTGTTGGCAATGGTTTTTTGCAATAATCTTGTAGATGACATTTCACAGAGAGATTGGTTTAAAGTCCTTGGCCTTCCGAGGGCACTTAATCTTGGGGATCAAAGTAATGTAAGTGTCATTAAAGTGCTCCAGAGAGAGATACATTTAGGACGCTCAACACTGCCTTTGTGACATCTGTACCTACTATGTGCTAGTAACGTTGGTAGAACCCTACTGGTTTGCCATCTGGACCTAGAGCCTTCAGGGGCTCCATCTGCTTTGAGGCAGTCTTCACTTCTCCTGCTTTATACAGCCTCAATAGTGATCTGTTCATGTCATCCGTCACTTCCTTACCATCTGGTTCTGGTTCCCAGGCCTGCTTGATAACTTTCTCACAATCTTCTGATCTCATCCACATTTGTTCAAAGTAGTAAAGATGTGGCGCATGATATCGCTCACCTGATATATCCCGTTCCTCACATTGAATAGCAATGGGGCAATGGTAGGAGCCAATGCACCCTAGAGTCCGCACTGTTGCATTTGGGAAGCGTCTACTTCACTCCCCACTTATTAGAGTCATGTCCAGCTCTTCTCGCACCAAATTAGCCCCTTGTCTCCCGTTGCTCCAAGTGAATAAGCAATCATTTTGCCCGAAATCAATTAGGTAACAATCTTCAGTAGCTTTCAAAAATGCCTCAACCTGCTAGCTGGCCCTTTCCTTTTTGCTATAGTGTTCATTTCTATGAAGAACCTCATTGAAATCCCTTAGGCATAACCAAGGGCTTTCTGACATTGCTGCAAGTCTTCTCATTAGTTCCCCTGAATGCTTTCTCTGTGTAGTTTGTGGGTGGCCAAAGAAACCTGTCAGTCTCCAGAAGTTGTTGACATCATTGCCCATAACGTAGGCATCAATGTAAACCTTAGAATAGATCTGAATATTCACCACATAATTTTTCCATAGGAGGCCCAACCCCTCTCCCAGACCCTCTCTTTCAACCCAAAAGGCACTTTCCATGCCTAGTTTGACCCATGTTACTTCCCATTTAATCTTTGGTAATTTCGTTTCAATAATGAATATAATGTTGAGATCTTCAGCCTTGATCAAAGATTGAAAGCTCCGAACTGTTCGGAGGTTCCCAAGCCCCCAGTAGTTCCAGCTTATGGTTTTCATAATTCTCGATGGGGATGAGAATCAGCCACCACCGTTTCAAAGAAATGAACACAGTCTGGGATGTCAACATTCCACTTTTCTTGCTTTCTCCCTCGACAGAATGCTCTATAGTCAAATTTCGCTTGTCATCCTCTCTTTTTCGTTTACCAGCAGAGTGAGTAATTGTCTAGTTGTCCCTACTGCCTATAATCCTTGCTGCCTTCCTCCACTAGCCAACTCTTCTCCGTTGCTTACTATTCTCCAACGATGTTAAAACTGGCTGTGGTTTAGTGAGGGATGGCGTCTGGATTGCCCCATGGACAGAGGGGCGTGCAAGTGGGCCCAATATGCCCTTCAATTTATCTGTATTTGCCAAGCACTGGTTCGGGGTGTGCGGGTGGGGCCAATATGCCTTTGAAGTTTGAACTCTTAATTGGTTTGAAAGGAAGAAAATTATTAGGCACGTGGTATTTTTGGTAAATAAATAATCGCAACTTACACAATATGAGTCGCTCTTTGTCTCCTAACCACCCAACAAAGGTGACTCATCATACCCCTACCGCAAAATTTGTTGTCATCATATTAGATGAGAGCACCACGTATACTTGCCACATAATACTCTACGAAGTGGAAAACTTATTAAACCTTTTGAAGCGAAAAATCTCGTTTGTGTCTAAAAAATGAGCACTAAGAGGAATTAGTCAATGTTTTACATTTAAGTCTTAAGTGGTACTTCAACTTGTGTATTAATTTATAGCAGGTGTTTGGGAGAGTTTCTTCCAAATACTTTAATTTTTTTATTTGTTCTTACATTTTTTGATTTCTCTAGTCGTGATGAATTTAAAAGTAAAAAAAAAGTGGCAAATGTTGCAAAAAGTTTCTTAAAAGAACAAAAGAAACTCTATATTTGGTCTGAAAATAACTTATTTTGTTCTTTTAGATTTTATTTTTCTGAATGCTGGTTGGGAGAAAATTTTGAAAGTATATAAATTGGGACTGAAGTTTCAAGAAAATTATTGAAAATGGAAAAAGTTATTTGGAAGAAGTTTTAACAAACAACATCTCAGAAGAATTTATTACTTTTTTGTTGATATTTTATCCAATAAATAAATATGTGTGATTTAAGATTTAAGTGAAGTATTGCTCCAACAACATCGAATAAGACAATGTATCTGCCAATACTATTTTTTTTCCACAAAAAAAATCTATACTATCCTAATTTAAGAGAAGAAAAATAGAGATCACCCCATCGCTTAGTATGAAGCTTGAACCCACAACTTTCACGGTGAAAAGTTAAAAAGATATCATTCGCCTACAAACGCTTTGGCTACTAGGGGTGCACAAAAAATCGATTAAACCGATAAATCGGACCGGACTGTTTGGACCGGTTAAAATTATGTTCGGTTCGGTTACGATTCGTGTAATTAGAAACTGTTAAAAACAGTTGGGTTCTCGGTTCTTAAAAAATACTCACGGTTTGAACCGAACCGAACCGAACTGTTAAACAATAAACACAACACACACAGTCGTGACTCTTGTCTCTAATCTCTTGAGTTCCCACTTCAATGAATTCAAAAACAAAACATAACTATTATAACTATTAAGAAACCTTAGAAGCGGGAAACCATAGAATTTGCTAGAGGCTCAGGTTGCGCCATTGAGATAACACACAATTGGAGTCAGCGGCTCTTTGCGATTTCACTAATTTGCTTCTCAGAGGTTGCAATTTGCTTCTCAGAGGACAGAGGTTGCGATTTGCGACCACCAGTGCTCTCTATCATCGTCGCCACCGGTCTCTATCGTCGCGATGTTGTCGCCGCCAATCTCCTCTGTCATCGCCACCCTCCCCAGGTTTGATTTTCAATCTTCTCTGTCATTGCCCTCTTTTCGCTAACTCTAACCCTAACCCTAACCCTAAATATTTAGTTTACCATCACTTTCTTTGAACCAGAAACTTATACATATTCTGATATTCGACATACATATTCTTTGAACCAAAAACTTATACATGTGCTTTGAACCAAAAAGTCATAAACTTTACCTTCCAAATAAACCGATAAGAATGTGTGCCAATGGAGATCTTAATCTATGAAAATACTGACTTATTTAATTTTTTTAGAACAGTTAGGTGATTTAGATATTCTGTTGACAACATTTGTTTTCTATTATTTATTTTCTTTACCACGACTTCAATGGCTGTAAGTATACATTTGTTGTTGAGAATGCATGTTGTTGAAGTGATAGAACCGTTAACCGAACCGGAACTGATCCGTTTTCACAGATCGGTTCCGGTCCGGTTCTATTACTTAAACGGTTCGGAAACGATTCTAAAAAACCTGGAACCATTGGTAACGGTCCAGTTCTTGGTTTCTTATAGAACCGGTCCAATCCGGACCGTGTGCACCCGTATTGGCTACCAATACCACTCCACAAACCTCATCATATTTGAAACGCAAATAACTTCAATAATGTTTAGTTAACTTTAATAGTTTTCGGTTGATTCTCTCGAGAAACTCCCTTGGGTCGTTTGACAAAGTCTTTTTCTATAATTTTGGTTATAAGTTACAATTTATTTGAAATATTCACAATTTTTCGTATAAATTATAATTATTTTTTCTTCTATTTCAGTTATAAACTACAATATTAACTAAACACCTACAATTTTTACTATAAACTATAATTTCTAAGCTTTTTGTTTCAGTAATACCAAACTCCACCATGGTGCTCTTGAGATTTGGCGTATTGTATTTTAACAAGTCAATAATCGTTTAAGAGGTTGATAGGTGATTAGTTTAAAAATTAACTTTTTTTTTGAATTTTTAATCAAAATTTTAAATTTTGTTTAAATAGGTTGTTTTGTAAATTATCTTTTAAGATAATGTTTTTTAACTTAGTTACATGGGGGAAAAGTTAAATTTTATTACTTCTTATTTACATTATACAATATTTCCCTTTGATGTAATTGATTATAATAATTACATATAATTCGCGTTGATAGCAAATAAAAAGTATAGGCAACCAAGAAGACAAGGATGTGCTGATAATGGTAGTCAACGCGCCTGCGGATTACACCACGTTCATCATGGACGTTGATGTGATGAAAAAGAGTTAGTCTTTTAAATCTTTTCTTGTGCATGATGTAACAAGTGAGTTGAAGTTCGAGTTTGTTGAATATGTTTTCATCGAGTCTATTAACAATGTTTGTAACGATAAGTCTGCCGGGAATGCGCCTGTTGGCATCCCGAGCCCTTTTTGCTTTGAGTCTGAGGTTGTAACTCCCATTGAAATCAATGAAATAAAATCGAATTTTGCTTACTTCGCTATGTCTCAAATATTTTTCATTGATTCTCAAAATTTTAAAGAATTCAAGGAGGATATCTCCCAAGAATTAAAACTTTTAATTGAAAAGAAAGAAGAAATGTTGGCTAAACCTGTAATTAAAGAAACCGTTTTAATAAATCTTAATAATGAAGAAGATCCACAACTAGTTTAGGTTGGTTCTATGCTATCTTTAGAGAAACGTGAATAGTTAATCTAATTATTAAAAGAATTTAAAGATATTTTTGCATGGTCCTACGAAAATATACCCAGCATAGATCCCGACATCATACAACACCAAATCCCCCTTTACCCCGATGCCAAACCCGTCAAGCAAAAGCTTAGAAGGATCAGACCAGATTAGGCGCTCAAGATCAAGGAGGAGGTTACCAAGTAGATAGACACTGGATTTCTTATGGTTACAGAGTATTCAAAGTGGGTTGCTAACATCGTCCTAGTATCAAAGAAAGATGGAAGGATCCGAGTGTGTGTCGACTTCAGAGATCTTAACAGGGTTAGTCCCAAGGACGACTTCCCTCTTCCCCACATAGATGTATTGGTAGACAACACTGCCAAGAACGCGCTCTTGTCTTTCATGAACGATTTTCAAGATACAATCAGATTTTGATGACACCAGAAGACCGAGAAAAGACCACCTTCACGACACCTTGGGGCACCTATTGTTATAAGGTCATGCCGTTCGGATTGAAGAATGCGGGAGCAACCTACCAAAGGGCTATAACCACGTTGCTGCACGACATGATACACAAGAAAGTAAAGGTATATGTTGATGACATGATCGTGAGGTCCAAGACCTAAGAGGGCATGTTATCACACTAAGGAAATTGTTCGAGTGGATCAGAAAGTATAGGATGCATTTGAACTCACAAAAGTGTGCTTTTAGAGTTACAGCGGGGAAGATGCTCGGGTTTATGATCACACAACATGGCATAGAAGTGGATCTATCAAAGATCAAAGCCATCCTTGAAATGCCTCCCCCAAGAACCAAGATAGATGTAAAGAGTTTCTTAGGAAAGATTCAGTTTATCAGCCGACTCATTGCTAAGTTAACTACTACATGCGAACCTTTTTTTTGACTCTTGAAGAAGGGAACCAAATTTTAGTGGGATCAACAATGTCAAGATGCTTTCGATGCCATACAATAGTACCTGTAAAATTCGCAGGTCCTGTCTCCACCAAAACCTGGCAATCCTCTGATACTGTACCTATCAGTGATTGATTTAGCAACAGGGTGTATGCTTGCACAAGAAGACGAAGCCAAGGTAGAAAGAGCCATATACTATTTAAGCAAGAAGATGACAGATTGTGAGCGTCGGTATACGTCTTTGGAGAAAACTTATTGGGCGCTAGTTTGGGCATCTAGAAAGTTACGCCATTATATGCTAGCATACTGAGTTGTTCTAATCTCAAGGATGGACTCGCTCAAATACCTCTTCGAAAAGCTAGCATTAATAGGGAAGTTGGCTCGTTGGTTGCTAATGTTAGCTGAGTTCAACTTGCAGTATGTCACGAGAAAATTGGTAAAAGAGAGAGCCATTGCAGAATTTCTGGCCAATCACCTTACTGAAAAGGAAGAAGAACCTATGTTTGAGTTTCCCAATGAACAAGTGATGAAAATCGATAAGGATATGTGGACCTTGTATTTCGACGGTGCTTCGAACCAATATGGGTACGGAATAGGAATACTCCTCATCACCTCCGATGATTCCCATATCCCTCTAGCTTACAAGTTGAGTTTTGAGATTACTAACAATAAGGCCGAGTACGAAGCTTACCTAGCCAGATTGGAAGAAGCTTTAGAACTAGGGGCAAGGAAGTTGAAAGTTATAGGGGACTCAGCTTTGGTCGTCTCCCAAGCAAAAGGAGAATGAAAGTTTAAAGAAGAAAGGCTGATCCAGTATTACCGGGAGCTCGAAGTGATGATTCCTTGCTTCGAAACTGTGGTGTTCACCCACATCCCGAGATTACAGAATAAGTTCGCTGACGCCTTGGCTACTTTGGCATCGATGATAGAAATACCACTCAGGGTAAGGATGAGACCCTTGGAAATCCAACAACGAGATACACCTGCGATTAATAATATTTTTGCTATCCGAGAACTCAATTATGGACTACCCTGGTATCACGACATTAGGAATTTTGTTGAGAAATGAGAGTATCCTAGCAGAGCTAGTAAGAAGGACCAAATGGCTATCAGAAGACTTGCCGCACAGTTTGTGTTTTGTGGAGAAAAACTGTACAAGAGAAGATATTTGGGGGTGAATAAACTCTACATCAGCACAGAAGATGGACACGAGCTGATGAGAGAAGTTCACAGAGCAATTTAAAGACCTCATATGAGTGGGACGATGTTGGCTAAGAAGATCTTACGCCAAGGGTACAGAGCAATTTAAAGACCTCATATGAGTGGGACGATGTTGGCTAAGAAGATCTTACGCCAAGGGTACTTCTGGATGACGATGGAAGCGGACTGTCATCAGTTTGTTCGAAGATGTCAAAAATTCCAAGTTCACGCAAACCTCATGCTTGTGCCGTCATCTCAGCTCTATAACATGATGTCACCTTAGTCGTTCTCAGTTTAGGGAATTGAGGTGATAAGAAAGATTACAGCCAAGGGATTGAATGGACATGAGTTTATCCTCGTAGCAATTAACTATTTCACAAAGTGGATCGAGGCCGCCTCCTACTCTGTTTTGAAGACCTCTCAAGTAGCTAGGTTCATCAAGGAGAATCTTATCTATCGATATGGGGTTCCGTACGAGATCATCTCTGACAATGGTTTTCATTTCCAAGGAGAAATTTTAGATCTTTTGAATGAGTATCGAATTGTCAGTCATAAGTTTTCTCCGTACAGACCACAAACCAATGGAGCCGTGAAAGCCGTTAATAAGAACGTGAAGAAGATTCTACAAAAGACGATAGAGGGAAGTAAAGATTGGTCGAAAAATCTACCATTTTCACTTTGGGGGTATCAAAATCGATTAGAACTTCCACCGGAGCGACACTGTATGCATTGGTTTATGGAATGAAAGCGGTTCTACCCATAGAGTTCGAGATTTCTTCTTTGAGGATAATGGCAAAAAGTAGTATTTTCGAGTCAGATTGGCAGAGGGACAGACTTGAAGAACTGCTCCTGTTTAATTGAAGGAAAGCGATCTAGTCCACAAAGAGATCAGTGCCCCAGTCTTTGATCCTAGGGGCAAGTTTAAACCTAGTTGAGCTGGACCTTATCTCATAAGACCTTGATGTCAGGAGGCACTGCTATCCTTATGGATTTAGACGAGATTGTCTTCTCTACACCCATAAACTCAGATTAGCTTAAAAAGTTCTATCCCTGAGAGAAAGCACACCAATAAGGAAAGTGTCAAAACTCGAGTGTAACCCAAATCTCGAACTACATTATGGCTTGATTCCATTCCTTGGGTTACATAGGCAACTTCTGTAAGAAGTCAGCCCAAACCTTTGTTTAAATTCTCCTTTTTATAACTTTGTCCCACTAGTTGATCAATGTAAAAGCTTGCTTTAAATATTTCTAATAAATTAGTTATATTGCAAAAAGAAAAATCTAAAGAATAGTTTCAGAAATAACTGCAAACAAAAGTGGAGAAACTTTCATTAAGAAGTTTTACTAATTCAGTTTTGATTTTGAAAATAAGAGACGCTCGTAAGTCCTCATTCTAAGAAATTAAAAAGGAAACAAACAGAATATCGAAATATAACGAAGAAGAGTCAAATCCTTCTCCTCTTTGCATCTCTTCCTTGTCTCGCACTTTGTTCTATCTTTGTCCCAAGCTAAGCCTTGTAATTCTCAAAAAGTCTACTGTCAAACTCTCTACCGGCCGGCATCCTCAATCGCGAAGACCAGGCCTACTGGTACTGACCCAAGAAAGGGGCTCGATGCGCAGAACTATATAGACCACTCACGGCAGTATCGGGTCTGACCTGAGTGTAACCAAACTAATGGAGAATACGATATGGATGATTGAAAGTGGCCAGCTTTAAGCCGACCAACAGAACCCCGAAGTAACCCACAGTGGAAGTAGTCATGAAAGATATCTTCAGCCAAGAGCATAGACGTGAGATGCCCTCCCAAATCAGAAAACTCAGATAGTCCTCTCAAGCGGCTTCGGTCGAACAAAGGCGATAAACCTGATGGCGAATGAAGGACTTCACACTGTAGATGTCAGATATAGGTTTCTCCAGCAAGTTCACCTTCTCCATCAACCAAACCTGAGAAAAACAAAGAAAAAAGAAGAGCAGAGCAAAAAATAGAGAGAAAAAAAAGAAGAGCTAAGTGGAAAATAGAGAGAAAAATAAAAAAAAGAGAGCTGAGTGAACCACCTGCAGTAAGAGATCACTGCCAGCAAAGTAAGGAGCACCCTTGGTATAAACTGCATCAAGATCAAGAAGCGTCTCAGCAAGGACCAGCGGAATAGGATCCCGACCCTTGTGGATCTGATGAGCCACATCCACTAAAAAAGAGCTGACTCGCCCATTAAAAGGGCCCAAGAGGAAACGATCCAGAAGACAAATACAAAGAGCGTAGCGATGCTGAAGCTGGAAAGAAAAGTCACCAAGGGAACCCGAGGTCCGAAGCAGTCTGTCACGCCCCTAACTCCAGGGTCACGCGAAAAACCCACCATATGAGAAAATAAGATTTTTGATAGGAAAACCATCAACCCAAAATCTAGTAGTTGGAACTTAAAAAGAGTACCTAAGGTTCACTCTCATAAACAGAATACATCAGGTCCATACATGCATAAAGTATATCGCTTCAAGGCGTACAAAACTCGCCTCCAGAACATGCATCACATGTAAAAGAATACATGTCCAAAACAAAGGGAAACTCAACCCAGTGTTCTGCCACCGCGGTACATCTATGTTAACTCCACGTGATCATCTACACCTGAAAAAAGGTTTCGCACAAAATTTCACATCGTGAGCTGAAGCCCAATAGAAACAGACTATAAAGCCGTAAAGTAGGATATGCAATTATAGTACAAGCTGACTCAATCTTCAGAGTCTAAAAAGGATTTCCATCCTGAAAATCACAAGTTTTTCCATCAGCTTAACACGAGCCTCAAAACAGCTTTTCACTTTTAAAACAATGCATATCAACCACGTAGATATCACAGTTAAAGAAAAACAGTAACAAAATAATATTTTCCACTCGGGTCACACAGTCGAGGAACATGAGATAAAATGAATTGTATATTCCGACTCTGCCACACACATGGACAAAGGCAAGAACTATAGACTCCTGCCCATTACCCTAGTCCTGAACCACTAAAGGCCTGCTAGTTAATGACAAGTTCTATACGGAGTCACAACAACGTAAACCACTTAGTTTACGGGCCCGAAACCCGAGGGTACTAAGCACCCATAACCTCGTTTATGAGGATTAACCCAAAGGTACATAGGGACTTACTCTGCACACGTTTTTGGACTTCCACCGAAGAGCGCACTACAGGCTCACATCTACACACACAATGTCTCGGTACATCTATAGAAATCATTCAAAACTATTGCGTAGCTCAACTACGAAAATATTTCCACAATTATACATCAACATGTATAAAGATCTATCCATCAACATGGAGATCAAACAAAATATTTTTAAAATATTCCACTATTTTCATCAAAACGTTTAAAAGCTGAGACTCAATCCCAAGGGTTAGCTCCAAACCTCCAAAACACGTTTTTCTCACGATCTTCATAAAACTCCCATTTTCAAAACCACTTTTTTTTAAAACTAAGAACATCCACAAGTTCAGATCACGTCAAAACCAAGAATAAAAGCACAGAATATGCTTTTTATCGAAACAGCAAAGTTTAAACATGAAAAATATAACATTTAATCAGTTTCAAGCAATTTTAACTGGTGAAAAGATCTATAATTATAGGTAGCACCCTTTAAAGACATCATAGTTTAGGATCCTACCTCGGTGAGTTAAGAACTCGATGCCTCGTTTCACGTGTAAACATGAACTTCGTCAAAATGAGATTCTTTCCGGATGAAAGCAGAGCTCACAACGTGGATAGCAAGAATCCACTAACTGATCGTCGAAAACTAAGCCCGGGCCACCCAAAAATCTAGAGAGAAGGTGGAGGAAATGAAACTTAGCTTGGAAGATAAGGTTTTGAAAATATCTAGCTAAGGCTTGATATTTATAGTCCCAGCCACGAATAAGGATTCGGTCGACTGAACCCACCAAGTCAGTCGACTGAATGGCTATTGAAAAAGCCAAAAACGCCTCACCGCCTCAACTCAGTCGACTGAGTTCCCAACCTCAGTCGACTGAACCATAACAGTAGGCATCTAGTCGACTGGGATCACCCCCTCAGTCGATTGAACTGCCACTGACCAGCCAGCAAATTGAAAAACTTAAGAACGGTCCTTCTAAGCTCCAAACAAGCGTACGACACATATGAAAAGCACATATAGCGTACAGTTCTATGAAAGAGAAACATAAACCATACATCAGGGTGTTATGCATGAACACGTCAAACATACGTATATATATGTAGCACAAAAATAAAACGAAACAGGGTCTCACACAGTCTATGATCCTTGCCACATCAAGGAATCCATCATGTGTGATAAGTGACGCCTCACATTTGGAGTAGCCAATAAGCTGCATCAACCGATCCCTGGGACTCGAGAAATGGGTAAGAACTATAACCTCCTCTCTGGCCAAAATCTCGAGAATGGTGAAATAGTCCTCCACTGTCGGGCACAGTTCCTCATGCTCGAAATGGAACATGTGAAAATCAGGGTCCCACAGCTGGGTATCCCCTCGCAAAAGGTGCCATTCGATCCTCATGATACGCTGGAAGAATAGTGCATCTAGTCCAAAGTTGAGAAAGTTTTTGCGCTCGACCAGGAAAAAGTTGCCCATCCAAGCCAAAAGAGAGTTGTTAAAGGAGTGGGCCATGAAGAAGGCAAGGAGAATACATAATCTCTAGAACAGTGGGGTCTGGACCAATTTTCTCTTTTTATAGAACCAAAAATGGAGGAAACCATAAAATCTGCTATGAGTTTCGCGCCAAAAAGTTTTTTCACGGCCGCCATCTTTTTCCCACGGCCGTCATCTTCATAATCCACGACCATCAACTTTTCTCCCTTAAACACACAGCCATGGTATCCCAAAGTATATGCCGCAATCTTTTCTCTACAAAAGTTTAGGCCGCCATATTTAAAACGCGCGACCGCGAACTCATTTCTCACGGTCGCGATTTTTTTTGTGCAGAAATTTTGACAGCTTGCCCCCATTTTGTTAACATGCCCCAAGTCGTCGTCGACGACTTATAAACAACTCTCAATAAGAAAAACAGTTTATATAGCAAGTTCTCAACTCACAAAGCATACATCATGCATAACGAAGGTTTAATCAATCAAATTTATTTTCATAACATAAATGAAAGGGTCACAAGCATCTATGATAACCAAAATGTAAACCAAAGGGCATGACGGCCCTATCCATCACAAGTAGTAAAGTAATGTGTGTATATGATATGTGTGTCGAGGTACGCAGGCTAAAAGTAAAACCAAGGCACGAAGGCCCCACGGATCGTAATACAGTATATCAGGACAATGTGCCAAAATAATATCTCAGAAGTGGTATGAATGAACAGTGTATCAGTGTGTATTAGCGTGAATCTGTGCAATGGGCCAAGAGCAGTGGTGTGTAAGTACATAGTATCAAAATGTATCAGACGGGCACGCAGGCCCAAACAAAAATAGGCACGTAGGCCTCCATGAACAGTGAAAAGAAAGGAGAAAAGTAAATCAGCAGGCGGCAGTAGGTCGATCACTCTCATCGGTTCCTTTTCCTCCAGACCAAGTACCCCCTAGGATGACTTCCCATACGACGACCCAGTCTCCTCCGCCGCATCTTTTGAGCCGGTGGAAGTTTGCGCAGTACTGGTAGCCTGGGCTCGAGATGAAGAAGCAATAGCAGTGGAATCAGATGCAGAGATTCCAACAAAAGGTACAATAGGAATAACTGGTGCAGCCGGCAGCATATGACCTCCATGGGTCCTCGAACCCCTACCCCGACCATGCTGAAAGAAGAGAGGATTATATCAATTAACAGTATATGTGAACAAATGCGCAATGAAAAGCATAGAAAGACAAAACAGAGCAAAATGAGGAACATACCGTAGCGGGGCCACCACGGGGAGTAGGAGGCTTCATGCCCTAAGCTCACATCCCAACGACGGACTAGTACCCTCAAGCTGGAGATAAGACAAAGGCACTGGTCACACCACTCCCAGGGCATCTGTCAAGGAAAGGGACCACATCAGTACCATCAGATATGAGAATTAGCACAGACAGATATGAAAAAGCAATATAGAAAGCACAAAGAGCAGTATAGAAAGAAGCAAAAGGAGGATGACGTACCTGCTTCATGCCGGGAGGAAGAAGAATCTCCTAGGCTGTCGGCTCGGGGATCTGGATCTGATGGAGATTCCTGTGCATTAAGGTGTCCACCGTCCAAGGTAACTCATGGTGGACAGGGCCTGGGGCAACGGGAGGTGGACCCCACACAGCGACATGAGCCCTCATAGCAGGCATGAGCCTTTCTCAGGCGAAGATCGTATAATCACGATCCTCACCCTCGACAGCATAGCAACATCAATACCCGTCATGGTACGGGTGATCTCAATCTTACAAAGGGAGTTGGTCTGTCGCATCCCAGACGGAGGTGTCCTCAAGATACAAAAATGGACATACCCTAAGGACTGCTGAACGACGTGCTCACCAAGATACCACCCTCTACAGAATGGTCCCTCTAGTAAAACACGGGTCCGTGCAACCTCTGGTCTCCGCATCAGATCAGCTCCAGCTCACTCCTCCATGCCGACTCAAATATCCCAACGAACCTAAAAAGTAAGAAAACCTGTCAGCAAATAGTAGATGCTGAAAATGAGAAGTGTGAATGGACTCAAGCACGAATAGTGCACCCGGTCTGGAGTGCGGGTGTCTAGAAAGTGGCGGTCATCGTCAATATCCTTCCCATCGGGCTTGTACCTCGATATCATCTGGCCCATCGGAGTGCTCGGGGGATCACGAGAGGGTCATCGCAGGAGTTCACTAACTGGCGCATCCCCAAGAACTTGTAGGACATTCACCCTATTGAAAGGGAAGAAGAACCTAAGTTTGAGTTTCCCGACGAACAAGTGATGAAAATCGATAAGGATCTGTGGTCCTTGTATTTCGACAATACTTCGAACCAATATGGGCACGGGATAGGAATACTCCTCATCACCCCCGATGATTCCCATATCCCTTTAGCTTACAAGTTGAGTTTTAAGGTTACTAACAATTAGGCCAAGTACGAAGCTTACCTAGTTGGATTGGAAGCCGTTTTAGAACTAGGGGCAAGGAAGTTGGAAGTTATTGGGGACTCAGCTTTGGTCGTCTCCCAAACGAAAGGAGAATGGAAGGTTACAGAACAGAGGATGATCTAGTATGACCGGGAGCTCAAAGTGATGATCCCTTACTTCAAAATTGTGGTGTTCACCCACATCTCGAGATTGTAGAATAAGTTCACTGATGCCTTGGCTACTTTGGTATCGATGGTAGAAATTCCACCCGGGGTAAGGATGAGACCCTTGAAAATCGAGCAACGAGATACACCTGTGATTAATAATATTTCTGCTATCCGAGAACTCGATGATGGACTACCCTGGTATCACGACATTAGGAATTTCATTGAGAAATGAGAGTATCCTAGCAGAGCTAATAAGAAGGTTCAAAGGGCTATCAGAAGACTCGCCGCACAGTTTGTGATTTGTGGAGAAAAACTGTACAAGAGGGGATATATAGGGGTGAATAAACTCTACGTCCGCAGAGAAGAGGGACACGAGTTGATGAGAGAAGTTCAAAGAGGAGTTTGCAGATCTTACATGAGTGTGATGATGTTGGCTAAGAAGATCCTATGCCAATGGTACTTCTGGATGACGATGGAAGCGGACTATCATTAGTTTGTTCAAAGATGCCAAAAATGCCAAGTTCACGCAAACCTCATTCATGTGCCGCCATCTCAGCTCTATAACATGACGTCACCTTGGCCATTCTCAATTTGGGGAGTCGACGTGATAAGGAAGATCACACCCAAGGGATCAAATGGACATGAGTTCATCCTCGCAGCAATTGACTATTTCACAAAGTGGGCCGAGGCCGCCTCCTACTCTGTTCTGAAGACCTCTCAAGTCGCCAGGTTCATCAAGGAGAATTTTATCTGTCGATATTCTACAAAAGACGATAGAGGGAAGTAAAGATTGATAAAAAAAAGCTACTATTTGCACTTTGGGGGTATCGAATATGGATTAGAACTTCCACCGGAATACTGTATGCGTTGGTTTATGGAATGAAAACGGTTCTACCCACAGAGTTTGAGATTTTATCTTTGAGGATAATGGCAGAAAGTAGTATTCTCGAGTCAGATTGGCAGAGGGACAAACTTGAAGAACTGCTCCTATTTGATGAAGGAAGATTAAGGGCATTGTTTCACATCCAAGGGTATCAAAGAAGGATAGCTCGAGCATTTAACAAGAAGGTTAAGTCTCGAAATTTGAAGGAAGACGATGTAGTCCTCAAAGAGATCAGAGCCCCAGTCTTTGATCCTAGGGACAAGTTTAAACCTAATTTGGCCGGACCTTATCTCATCAAGACCTTGATGTCAGGAGGCGCTGCTATCCTTATGGATTTAGACGGGAAAATTTTCTCTGCACCCATAAACTCATACCAGCTCAAAGAGTTCTATCCCTGAGAGAAAGCCCACCAAAAAGAAAAGTGTTAAAACTCGAGTGTAACCCAAACCTTGAATTACGTTATAGCCTGATTCCATTTCTTGGGTTACGTAGGCAACTTCTATCAGAAGTTCATCCCAAACATTTGTTTAAATTCTCCCTTTTGTAACTTTGTCCAAGTAGTTGATCAATGTAAAAGCTTGCTTTAAATTTTTCTAATAAATTGGTTATATTGCAAAAAAGAAAATCTAAAGAATAGTTTCAGAAATCACTGCAAACAAAAGTGGAAAAACTTTCATTAAGAAGTTTTACTAATTCAGTTTTGATTCTAAAAACAAGAGAGGCTCGCAAGTCCTCATTCTAAGAAACTAAAAAGGAAACAAACAGAATATTGAAATACAACGAAGAAGAGTTAAGTCCTTCTCCTCTTTGCATCTCCTCACTGTCTCGCACTGTGTTCTATCTTTGTCCCAGGCCAAGCCTTCTAATTCTCAAAAAGTCTACTGTCAAACTCTCTGTCGACTGGCATCCTCAGTCGCGAAGATCAAGCCCACTGGTACTGATCCAAGAAAAGGGCTCGATGCGTAGAATTGTATAGACCACTCACGGTAGTATTGGGTCTGACCTGAGTATACCCAAACTAATAGAGAATGTGATAAGGATGATAGAAAGTGGCCAGCTTCAAGCCAACCAATAGAATCCCCAAGTGACCCACAGTGGCAGTAGTCATGAAAGATATCTTCAACCAGGGACATAGCCACGAAATATCCTCCCTGTTAGGGTTGGTATACTGAAAATTATATTTTTAATTTTTAATTTTATTTTAATAAAATTAATTTTTCATTTTATGAGTAATGTATGTATATCATTTTTTTAATGTTATGCATGGATGTCCAATATTCTGTATAGTATTTAATTTTTTGTAGAATACAGCTTGCACACAGAAGATCAGATTTTAGTTTCTTGCAGAATATAAATTTTATGTTCACAGTTTTAATGAAAATGGATATACTATCGGTATGACTATAGTACAGAGTTTCAGTAGACTTGTCTTGGTTACGGGGAGCAGATAATAGCGTTGTCTATTGTTCCGACTCTTTTTGCTAGTACACTTTGTGTGTATTGAGCGTAACACATTAGGATAATTAATTTTATACTGACTATATAATTTAATTTACACCCCAAGATTATTATGAATAGTGCTTATACTCTTAATTATGAAATAATTAATGATTTGCGTATATTTAATATTCGTTATTTTGATTCATTAGAGGGTGCGATCTTATATGGGTCTATATTTCTGGTGAGTTGGATAACGGTATTATTTATATGGTGAATATTAATTACTAATGGAATCCACGTCTTAAATAATTGGGATTGACGATACTCCCTTAAGGAAGTTTATAAGTTTTGAGCATGCCAAATCCTGTAGGTGGATTTGATTATTCGGCGGTCAAATAAGTTAAGCGGAATGGTTTAAAGAATTTCAAGATGCCAATTAAATTAAATTGTCAGTAATTAAATTTAATTGACGGGTATGGAGAATCTTAACGTGGGGAGAAATATTAAGCATTTAATAACAGGAGCTCAATGTAAAATGATCTTGAGATTATGGGTCAGAGTGCAATTATAGTTCTTTAGCAGTGTGAACTCTAATTTAGTGTTTTATGAAAATTGTAGAAACTGCTGCAAGGTTTTCATAATTACAAATACCACTATGAGATTTGCTTAATTGCGAAAACTACTGATGGGTGTCTGTGTTCAACTGGAAGTCTTACTCATAATTACTGCATAAGTCCCTACTATAGTCCTATAAATATGTAGGTAGGCTAAACCAATTTCATAACTTATCTTCAAAACTAAAGCTGTCCAGATTCTGCCGGTACAAGTTCTTGATAGATTATAACCCATACTACATTCAAGAATTGCATAAGCGAATACAGTAGAAGGTCTGACGGGTGCTTCAACTTGGAATCAAAAACGTATTTGAAGATTTGACTAGTAAAGGGTATTCTTTTAAATTAATTTTGATTGCACGGGTTTTATTTTCGATCGTTCGACGTCAAAAGTTTTATTAAGAGCCCGTTTTGGCATTTGCACATCCAGTTAATTTTTATCAAAAATCGTTTGTAAAAATAATAATCTTGGCAATTTTGCCTCCAACAATTGGTATTATAACCGTTTTGTTTTTTGTTTACAATTTATCGAGGCTGGACAGTTTTAGAACTGTACTAACTTAGTTTTGCAGGCGTTCTAATTTCAATTTTATGATCGTCATTTAATTCATATTTGATTGAATAATTTTGAATGATGATTGTCTTTTTAATCACGGGGATTAACCGTGATAGATCGAATGTGAATTTTCAGAACACATGATTGATGTAATAGCTAGTTTCTATTTTTAAAATATCTATTTAGATTATTTAATAACAGTTTGAATATATCCAAGAATACGAAAAACGGCGGCGGCACCAGCAGTGGTTTCGAATTTTTACGGACCACAGATCGCGGTACATTTTTAACGATTTTAAATAGTTTTTTTCAGTGAGTTTTTATACAGTATTTATGCATTAAAAACAGCAGAAAAAATAAGTCAGAAACGGTAAAAAAAATCTTTAAAAACAGCCCACCACAAGAGGCTTTGTCGGCGGCGGTTCGACGACGATTTTGATGATTTTTTGGGTCATTTTTTGGACTATTTTTTGAGCAGTCTTTTAGGTATAAAATAGCAGTAAACATACCTCAAAACACTGTCCAAAAACCACAAAACAATTGGGCCAAAAATAGTGCACAAACAGGTGGCAAACGGCGAAGCGACGGCGGCATTGGGCGGCGCTGTTTCGGGGCTGTTTTTGAGGCGTTCTTCGAAGCAACATGTTGCTGGATATTTGAGCTATTTTTTTAGAAAAAGCAGGCATGAAAGAAGCACTAGAAAAATCCCAAACAGAGCACTATTTGGGGCAACGACGCACAAGGGCGGCGGCAGGCTGTTTCAAGCAGTTTTCGAGTTGTCTTTCGAGCAATTTTCAAGGAAATTTTTTGACAAAATTTTTTTTTTAGGTTTTCTTTCAGTATAAAAATCGTCGAAAACAGAGCTCGGATGAAATGGTAAAAGCCACCTAAAGGTGGCAGCACAAGTCGGCGAGCTGGTGGTGGCCGGCGGTTTTGAGCTGGTCCGAGGCTATTTTTTGAACGTTTTATGATATGTTTGATATTGATATATGATATACTTGTATATCTCACAATATCAGGGAATCTTGATGCAATCGGGATATATGAATCAAAGACGAACATGGATTATTAGAGTTTATCCTCTACAGGAGACTGAAACGCTTCAGTGTTTCACTTGGATCATAAAACCTGGATATATGTATATCGGGTTTATATATATATGAACTGTGTGGATGATTGCATATCTGTTTTACTTATCCTGTTAATTTAATTAATTCAGAAAAATTTGGTTTTAATTAAAATATTTTATAATGAAAAATAAAATTAAGTTTTTTTAATTAATTAATTTTAATTAAATGAAAAAACTTTAGATATTTTATTTTTTACAAAATATTATGTTTCAGATGATTTTTTATAAAATCAGATATTTTGGAAGAACGTAGGAATTAATTCTTGATTTTGAATTAATTAAATAAAAAATATTTAATCAAAATAAATTATTATTTTTAAAAAAATGTGAAACGGGAGATAAAATAAATAAATGCCTTTAATCACTACCTTAACTGCAAAGCCGAAGAAAAAACTGTGTATTTATTAAATTTTATTTATTATGCATTAAAACACGAAAGATGGTTTGATAAACTAGAATTTTTAGAATTATGTACACGGGAAGATGTTTAATTCTTTCAGATCGTGTGGTGTTCGAAATTAATAAATTTATTTTAATTAAATAGATTTTTATAATCCTCAAAAATATTTTAAAAATCTAAGTAAGAGAGAAAATTTATTCACAGATATATCCCGCGGTCTCCATCACTAGTTTGTAGGCGATGCAATTAAGCTCACCGTGTTGGCAGTAAGGCCTTCCTCCCCATCGAACAGATTAATTGTGGTATCGTCAGTATAAACCTCATTTAGAATAATTCTAGATAATTATTAGTGTGGATCACTTCTCCATCTGAAAAATTTATTGTGAAGCGATTGATTTGAGATTAAGTGATGGTTAACAGTTAACTGTATATAATAGTATCATCTCCATCTGAGTCACTGCTATTATATACTGGACCGAAGTTATGTCAGTTATTTAATTTTACTTGATAGGGTCAGTTACCTAGATAGTAAAATTAAAAAAAAATTTGGCTTATCTAGACAAACGATGGATAGTAGACGTCCTCCCATCGAGGCATGCTATTCACAGGGATCCAGGCTACTGGCGAATTAATTTTAAAATGGTAGACGGAACCAAATTAAAATAAATTCAAAAGTTTTGTTCATCATAATTAACGGTATTTTAATTATGTGATTCTTAGGATTAAGATGGCTTTCAACCCACTCGCTTCAATACTCAAAAAAATAAATTTACGGGATCGAAACTTGGACATTGTATTAACTGTCGAAAATTACAAATTTGTATTAACTAAGATATGTCCACCGGTACCTGATGCGGGGCCGACTGAACAGGAAACTCAGGCCCATTAGAAGTGGCAGAAAGCTGATCAAATGGCTTGCTGTTACATTTTGGCTTCCATGTCAAATATTTTACAGCTTCAGCATCAGTCTATGCCCAGTGCCTATGACATGATTATGAACCTCAAAGAAATATTTAGGGATCAAAATTGTGCTGCTAGGCAGGTAGCCATGAAGTCTCTAATGAATGCAAGCATGGCTGAAAGTACCCCAGTTAGGGATCATGTTCTGAAGATGATCGGTCTTCTGAATAAACTGGAGATCCTAGGAGCTGAAATTAACAAAAAAACTCAGGTCGATATCATACTCCAGTTACTGCTTAAAAGTTTTAAGCAGTTCTACCAGAACTACACCATGAACAAGCTTAGCTTTTCACTAGCAAAACTTCTTAAGGAACTGTAAGCAACCGAGGGTGTTCTTAGGAAGCCAAGTTCTGTGTATGTAGTTGAGAAAGGTTCTTCCTCCAAGCAGAAAGCCAAGAAGAAGAAAAAAGTTCAGACATAGGGAAACACAGGTCTAAAAGCAGTTAAAGGACCAAAAGTTGGTGTGAAGAAGTCGAGAGACAAGTGATATCACTGTAACCAGTTTGAGCATTAGAAAAGTAGTGTCCAGTTTTTCTCAATAAGCAGAACAAAGCAGGTAATTTCTGTTTACTGGTTGTTGAAACATGTTTAACGGTGTTATCTACCAGTACCTAGTATGTAGATACAGGAGCCACTAATCATGTTTGCAATTCTTTGCAGGGGTTCCAAAAAACCAGGCAGCTTAGTGATGGGAAAATATACCTACATATGGGCAATAATACAATGGTGGCAGCAGTTGCAATAGGAGATGTCACTCTCAGCTTTAGAAGAGATAGGATACTATTTTTAAAAAATTATCTTTATGTACATTCGATTAGAAGAAATTTAATTTTAATCTCGAGTTTAATAAAGGACAAATATTCTATTCATTTTGGTGACTCAGTCATTGTAAAGAAAAATAAACATTTTATTTGTTCTGATACATTAGTGGATGATATGTATATCGTATCTCCTATCTCTCCTACACTGCAACTAACTGAATTGAATAACCATCAAATTTACCATATAAGAGAAAGTTTCCTTCTTTAATGAACTAAATATTTCTTTGGTACTTACGCTTGGGTCATATTAATCTAAAATGGATAAACAGACTAGTAGAAGATGGACCTTTGAGTTCATTGAAAGTGGAGTCATTTCTAGTCTATGAATCTTGCTTAGAAGGAAAGATGACCAAGAGGCCATTTTCGGTCAAAGGCTATAGAGCTAAAGAACCATTAGAACTGGTTCATTTTGATGTATGTGGTCCTATGACAATCCAAGCTAGAGGTGGATTTGAGTATTTCGTTAGTTTTATTGATGACTACTTAAGGTATGGATACATTACCTGATGCACCGTAAGTCTGAATATTTTGATAAATTCAAAGAATTCAAGGCAGAGACAGAGAAGCGCCTGGGTAAAAGTATCAAATCACTACGATCCGACCGTGGTGAAGAGTACCTCTTTGGAGAGTTTAGGGACTACTTGTCATCAGAGAAAATTACATCTCAGTTGACTGCACCTAACACTGCGCAGCAGAATGGTGTAGCAGAAAGAAAGAATAAGACTCTTATGGAGATGGTAAAGTCCATGATGAGTTATTTAGGATTATCCGATTTGTTTGGAGGACTCGCTTTAGAGACAGTGGCTTATATTCTGAACTTTGTACCTTCTAAGTTAGTACCTTCTACTTCCACAGAATTATGGACCGGGCGTAAGCCTAGTATGAAACACATTCAGATTTGGGGGTGTTCAGCACATGCGCTGAAAGGGAACGCGGGTATGTTAGAACCGATGACAGAAGTCTGTTTCTTTGTGGGGTATCCCAAGGCAACGAGTGGTGAACTATTTTATAATCCTAAGGATTAGAAGGTCATTGTTAGCATCAATGCCCGATTCTTCTAAGAGGATTATATTATGGACCACAAGCCCAAATTTAAAATGGTTCTGAAAGAAATGAGAGATAATACTAGTAGAATAGAAGAGGAACCACAAGTCACTGATATTTCATTATCTCGTCGTAGTGGGAGGATTATCGGGACAGATGCAAATCATGAATAGGTTGCTGATGCACAGGGTTCAGATTCTGCATAGCGTGTTACTGCTAGTACACATACACAGGTAGTGCCTCGTCGTAGTGGGAGGGTTGTTTATCAACCTGATCGGTATATGTTCTTGGGAGAGTTTTTTGACAGGATCCTAGCAGAACTAGATACTGAACCCTGTAACTACAATGAAGCACTTTAGGACAAAGATGCAGATCTTTGGCAAAGGGCTATGAATTCATAGATGAAATCTATGTATTCCAATCAGGTTTGGGAACTTGTATAACCACCCGAAGGGATAAAATCCATTGGATGCAAGTGGATCTACAAGAGAAAGAGAGGAGTAGACGGAAAAATTAAAACCTTCAAAGCTAGGCTTGTAGCAAAAGGGTTCACTCAAAAATAAGGGATCAATTATGAGAAAACCTTTTCGCTGGTAGCCATGTTTAAGTCTATCCGAATTCTCTTATCCATTGCTGCTAATTTCGATTATGAAATCTAGCAAATAGATGTCAAGACAGCTTTCCTTAACGGAAGTCTTAATGAGTGTATCTATATAATACAACAAGACAGATTCATTGCAAAGGGCCAGAAGCACATGTTGTGCAAGCTTAAGAGATCTATTTATAGACTTAAGCAGACATCGAGATCTTAGAACACTCAGTTTGATCAAGCCATAAAATCTTATGGTTTTAATCAGAGTCCAGATGAGTCTTGTGTGTACAAGAAGCATGACAGAAGCGTTGTGATTTTTCTAGTACTTTATGTAGACGATATCTTGCTCATCAAAAATGATGTGGGGGCATTATCTACTGTTAAAGTATGGTTATCTAGGTAGCTCGATATGAAGAACTTGGGAGAGGCCAATTACATCATTGAGATCAATTTTATGCGACATAAAAAACAAAGAATGTTGGGCTTATCATAAACAAAGTATATCGATGATATTTTTGCTCGTTTTAGCATACAGGATTTCAAGAAAGGGTTTTTTCTTTTTTAGGCATGGAATCACTATATCCAAATATTAGTGTCCTAAGACACCTGATGAGATAAAGAAGATGAAGGCGATTCCTTATACTTTGGTAGTAGGAAGCTTCATGTATGCTATGATTTGCATTAGACCCAACATCTGCTTTGCCGTTAGCATGGTTAGCCGATATCAGTCTATCCCAGGGTAGGAGCATTGGACTACAGTAAAGAATATAATCAAGTACCTGAAAAAGACTAAGGATTATATGTTGATTTACCAGGCAGACAGTCTAGTACCTTTGGGGTACACAGACTCAGATTTCCAGTCTGATAGGGATTCCCGTAAGTCTACCTCAGGATATGTGTTTACCTTAGGAGGTGGAGCTATAAGTTGGAGGAGTATCAAGCAGTCCTGCATTGCTGATTCCACCATAGAGGCCAAGTATGTGGCAGCTTCTGAAGCAGCCAAGGAGACCGTTTGGCTCAGGAACTTCCTGTTAGATCTACAAGTGGTCTCTTCAGTTCAGTCGGCTATTACACTTTATTGTAATAATAGTGGAGCGGTTGCAAACTCGAAGGAACCAAGAGTCTATAAGAAAAGAAAGCACATTGAGCGTAAGTATCACTTGATACGAGAAATTATACAGAAGGGTGATGTTGTTGTGACTAAGATTACATCAAGAGACAACTTTATAGATCATTTTACAAAGAGTTTACTGGGTAAGACTTTTGATAGTCATGTAGAGAGCATGTGAGTCAGATGTATAGCAGCATAATTTTGAGTATAAGTGGGAGGTTATTAGGGTTGGTATACTAAAAACTATATTTTTAGTATTTAATTTTATTTTAATAAAATTAATTTTTTATTTTATGAGAATCTTTATGAGTAATGTATGTATATCATTTCTTTAATATTATGCATGGATGTCTAATATTCTGTACAGTATTTTAATCTTGTTTGTAGAGTACAGCTTACATACAGAAAATTAAATTTTAGGTTCTTGCAGAATATAAGTTTTATGTTCACAGTTTAGATGAAAATGGACATACTATTGGTATGATTGTAGCATAGAGTTTTAGTAGGCCTGTCTTGGTTACGGAAAATAGATAATAGCGTCGTCTATTGTTCTGACTTTCTGTGCTAGTACACTTTGTGTGTATTGGACGGGACACATTTGGATAATTAATTCTATATTGACTATATACATTAATTCACACTTCAAGGTTATTATGAATAGTGCTTATGCTCTTATTCCTGAAATAATTATTGATTTGTGTATATTTAATATTCGTTGTTTTGATTCATTAGAGGGTGCGATCTTATATGGGTCTATATTCCTGGTGAGTTGGATAACGGTATTATTTATATGGTGAATATTAATTATTGGTGAAATTCACGTTTCAAATGATCGGGATTGACGATATCCCCTTAAGGAAGCTTATAAGTTTTGATCGGGCCAAACCCTATAGGTGGATTTGATTATCCGGCGGTCAAATAAGTTAAGCGAAAGAGCTTAAAAAATTTTAAGATACCGATTAAATTAAATTATCAGTAATTAAATTTAATTGGCGAGTATTGGGAATCTTAACGTGGGGAGAAATGTTAAGAATTTAATAACATGAGTTCAATGCAAGATGGTCTTGAGATTATGGGTCAGAGTGTAATTATAGTTCTTTAGTAGTGTGAACTGTAATTCAGTGTTTTCTGAAAATTACAGAAATCGCTGCAAGGTTTTCATAATTATAGATACCGCTATGAAGTTTGCTTAATTGCAAAAACTGCAGATGGGTGTCTGTGTTCCACTGGACATCTTACTCATAATTTCTCCACATGTCCCTACTATAGCCCTAGAAATATGCGGGTTGGCTGAACCAGTTTCATAACTTGTCTACAAGACTAAAGATGTCCAGGTTCTGCCGGTACAAGTTCTTGATAGATTGTAGGCCACACTACATTCAAGAATCGCATAAGAGAATACAGTAGAATGTCTGACAGGAGCTTCAACTTGGAATCAAAAACATAGTTGAAGATTTAATTGGTAAAATGTATTCTTCTAAATTAACTTTGGTTGCACGAATTTTATTTTTGATCGTTTAACGTCAAAAGTTTTATCTGGAGCCCGTTTCAGCGTTTGCCCGTTCAGTTAATTTTTACCAAAAATCGTTTGCAAAAATAATGATCTTGGCAGTTTTGCCTCTAACACTTCCCAATCAGAGAACTCAAATAGTTCTTCTAAGCGGCTTTAGTCGAACAAAGGTGATAAACCTGATGACAGATGAAAGACTTCACATTCTCCATCAGCCAAACCTAAGAGAAACAGAGAAAAAAGGAGAGTTGGGAGGGAAAATGGAGAAAAAAAATAGAAAATGGATAGCTAAGCGGGAAATAGAGAGAAAAATAAAAAAAAGAGAGCTAAGTGAAAAATAGAGAGAAAAAAAAAGAGAGCTGAGTGAACCACCTGCAGCAGGAGAGCACTACTAGCAAATAAAGGAGGACCCTTGGTATAAACTGGATTAAGACCGAGAAGCGTCTCAGCAAGGACCAACGGAACAGGATCCTGACCCTCATGGATCTGATGAGCTACATCCACCAAAAAAGAGTTGACTCGCCCATCAGAAGGGCCCAAGAGAAAACGATCCAGAAGACAAATACAAAGAGCATAGCGACGCTGAAGCTGGAAAGAAAAGTCACAAAGGGTACCCGAGGTTCGAAGCGGTCTATGAATCCTTACCACATCAAGGAATCCGTCATGAGTGATCAGTGATGCCTCACGTCTAGAGTAGCCGCAAAGCTGCATCAACCGATCCCTGGGACTTGAGAAAGGGGTAGGAAATATAACCTCCGCTCTGGCCAAAATCTCGAGAATGGAAAGAAAGTCCTCCACCGTCGGAACATGTGAACATCAGGGTCCCACAGCCATCATCTTCATAATCCACGATCGCCAACTTTTCTCCCTTAAACACACAACCATGGTTTCCTAAAGTACAGGCCGTAAACTTTTCTCTACAAAAGGTCAGGTCGCCATATTTAAAACCCGCGATCGCGAACTCATTTCTCACGGCTGCAACTTTTTTTGTGCAGAAATTTTGATAGCTTACCCCTATTTTGTTAACATGCCCCAAGTCGTCGTCGACGACTTATAAACAACTCCCAAAGGGCATGAAGGTTTAATCAATCAAATTTATTTTCATAACATAAATGAAAGGGTCACAAGCATCTATTATAACCAAAATGTAAACCAAAGGGCATGAAGGCCCTATCCATCACTAGTAAAGTAATGTGTGTATATGATATGTGTGTCGAGGCAGGCAGGCTAAAAGTAAAACCAAGGCACGAAGGTCCCACGGATCGCAATACAGTATATCAGAACAGTGTACCAAAATAATATCTCAGAAGTGGTATGAATGAACAGTGTATCAGTGTGTGTTAGCGTGAATCTGTGCAGTGGGCCAAGAGCAGTGGTGTATCAGTACATAGTATCAGAATGTATCAGATGGGCACGCAGGCCCAAACAAAAATAGGCATGCAGGCCTCCATTGTTGGAGAGGGAGCTGCATAGCGGAAAAAAGGATTTTTATGAATCGACGTCGTGACCGTAAAAAACGACGTATGCGATTTTCATGAAAAACGAAAACTAT
>JAULJZ010162821.1:0-26407 GCA_032270985.1 Heliamphora pulchella
TTTGAGATAATTTATAAAGAATTTAACAACGAATACTTGCATTTCATTTAACACGTAACTGGTACAAGGTTCTCAAAAAATTCACACAACATACATACAATCTTCAAATAAGAGAAAAAGTACAGCGACTAGCGTACTAAAGCCTAAACAAACAAACACAGATAAAAGTGGCGAACAGTTGCCTCGCGTTTCCAAGTCGCTTCATAAATGTCGTAGCAGCGCCACTGCACTTCCACATGCCAGAAGCCCTCCGGCCCCATACGAGTCCTGTTGATTATGGCAACTGGTTTTTCAAGGTACGTTTCCAGATTGTTAAAGTCGATTGTCGGGTTGCGCGGGTTGATGATTCCTCTCCTATCCCTTGATTTTTGTATCTGCATCCACTTTGCATCCATTCTATCTCCTAACAACTTTTTGAATCCCAGTGGTACCTTCAGACGGTAAGTGGTTTCATCTCACCTCTCCAATACCCTTAGTGGACCCATGTACCTCGAAAAAGACTCAGGCTTTTTCCACTTCCACCTCCTTTCGGGGAATACTCTCGCATACACCCGTTCTCCGATACGATAGTCCTTGCAAAAATCCTGGTGACTCTAGTAAATTGTCGCATCTGTCTCTTTATGGTCCTCTGATTCGGGTGGTGGTGCCTCTAGTGGTTCATAAAGGAAAGTGATGGCTCGCTCCTCGTTCTTGTCGTCATCCTCAAGTCCCTCCTCATCGTCTACTCCAAAGTATACCTCATCCCCTACTACATCAGGTTCTTCATTTGCTCCTACTTCCTCGACCTCTTCTTCTCCCTAAACTGGCCACTCATTCGGAAACATCCATGCTAATGAAAACACGTCTACTGGGTTTTGCTCTTCAATGGGTTCTTCCTTAGGGTCTGAGTCCTCTGGTTCCGAAGCTGCACACGATTCCCCGGCCGGCTCTGCGTCGGACGCCATCCAAAAAAAAGAAAAACAGAGAAAACCCGAAGGTAAAAATTTTAAGTTGTTAAAATTATATGTGATAAATTATTAGTACAGACATTCTACAGAGTTTCTATGCTACAGAACTCGCAATCTCCTATTTCCCAAGGCTTGAAGGTTCACTAAACCTAAGCTCTAATACCAATTGTGACACCCCGTTCCCTGGGCATGTCAGGACATATATAACTATAAATAAAGGACATATTCTAGCCGAACATACATAGATACATAAGATAGTTACTACATTATTAACGGTTCAGAGTTTGTTCAAAATACTTAATAATTATAGTCATCTAGAAAATTTCAAAAAGAGTTACAATATGCCCATGGAAAACTAAACAAAAGATCCAAAAAGTAGACATTCTACGTCTTCAAGCTGTATCGTTGGGGTTAACCGACTCCTGTCACTCCCCCCCTTCTTCGTAGTCTTCTTCCTTAACGAACACGCCTTCCTAAAAAGATCCTTCTTCTTTACCTGTGGCACAAATGCCATGAGTCAGAGCCAATAAACAAAATTTTTAAACCGTCTAACAAACTCACAATAAGATATTCTACAATACATATCGTATAATACCCAATACAAATTTAAGGGCAAGAGAAAGACAACTTATCATTTCAACAGGACAAGCACATATAAGAACAGTGGTGCGAGTGCGTGATGCAGATGAATGCAATGCAGTAGCCCAACCTGACGTATCTCCAGAATAGTATCATGAATTCCACGTCGGGAATTACAGAGTAGACTTGATGGCTCGTGATCACCAAACCTATCCTCGCCTCGTTGCGACTAGTAAATACCTTGCCAGGCTTTATGCCACAACAGTTTTACTCAATGGCAACGGCGTGGGGACCGACCTTTATCCAATTTTACCCATCCTTATTCCAGGTCGACCAATCCCACCTTAAGAACAAGGAAAATCATTTGGTGTCAACCCAAAGTCTAATTAAAGCTAGTGATGAATCCATGGTGCCTAATTCCCCTTTTATAATAAAAACCTCCAATTTAATTTCAAAGAAGGCAACTAGGGACATCCTAGATCCACAACCACTGAATAAATGATTTTCATATCACTCAACCCAATTGAAGGATACGAAAGGGGGACTCCGATAACCCAAGATAAAATGTAAGAATGCCCATGATGTGCAATATGCCTCTCGTATACAATTAATCATGGCATGGAATATAAATATGACATGGCACTTGGTACAACTTGCTAAAGCATCAAGCACAAGTATGCGAAACATAATCCTAACTTATGTAACATAGAATCGGACTATTGGCATGAGTTCACTTCATCAAAACTATCATTTTCATACATTAATCACTCACAAAGTTCATATAAATTTCACATACTCAAGTCCCATAAAACAACATGCCATTCGCACACTTAGCAAATTTTAAGTAATTATTTAATTACTAGTTTTAAAGTTATGACAGTGTTTTGAAGTACATAAACATAAATTTAATTTTTAAAATTTTAACACCAATTAGATAAAATTATTTCCTACAACTTTCATGTTTATCACTAAGGTTAGATCCTAGGGCACGGGGGTCATTTATTTTATTTAAGTAAAAATCGTTCAGCATTTTGCAGAAAAAAACACAAAAATTAGGCCTCCGTTGGCCACTATTTTGGGGCATCCACTCAAGGGCTCTAGGTCTGATCTTTGGTGAGCTTTTAGAGTAAGGTGTCCCCTAAAAATTTTATGTTTTGTTCTAGAGCAAGTTATTTGGAAAAAGTTTGATATTTTGGCCAATTTATAAAAACGGTTCAGTCAGCCTAAAAAGGATCTGTAGAGTATGTTTTTCACAGAGAGTGCTCAAAACCTTTTGGGTTTCATCCGAGGGTATTTTGGACTGATATTTGATCAGTATTTATTTTAATATGTTAGCTACATATTTTATGTTTACCGCTATTGGATTTGGCTTCTAAAAAGTTAAATTTTGGGTCTCACAAAAATGTGTGACAGAGAAGTCTGTTAGTCACTGAACCTCAACTGTGACTTTGGAAGGTATTTGGACCCTTCAAGACATCATAGTTTTGGCTCATTGTTGGTGGTAAGAAGGATAAATATGTCCTATACATGTTTTATGTTTTGACCTAAGCTCGATTCTCACTCTAACTTAGGATTTTTTGGTTTGCAACTCAGAGTGGTCAAGATCTGACACTCTTTGGAAAAAATGACACACCTGGAGTTCTGCTCAATGAAATCACTTCAAAATAATTTTGTATGAAATAGAACTCCAAAGGCTAAATCTGGACACAAAAATCACTTTAAGACCATTTTTCTATATTTAGTTATGGTGTTTTAAAGTTGGTGGCAGAATGTTGGTACATCCCGAAAATCAAGCAACTTAGGGTTTTAATAACTTACCTCATGCAGTGTCCATTTTTATTGTGCTTTCTTTGCATGCATGTTATAAGCTCACATAAACCAAAACTCCAGAACATGTTTAAGCCATAAATCTGAAGAGTACACACAAGGAAACACATGCAAAGCTTACTCATACATAAACAGCCCATAAACTACTCCTACGACGCCTTTTCGAGTTATTATTTGTTTTATCTTCTTAGGGCTGATTATAGAGATGGATTGAAGGTTATCTTAAGTGAGAATATCAGAGGGTTTTATAGAGTTTACTTACCTTGTTGGATGCTCAAAAGGTTGTAGGAGAATAGGACTTAGCTTTGTAGTTTCCTCATTGATCCTTCCCTCCTCCTTCTTTCTTTCTTCTTTCTTCTTCTCTCCTTTTTCCCTTGAGAATACTTAGAAAATTTTTGGTCTCCCTCACTCTCACTCTCTCAGCCGAAATATGTAGAGAGAAAGGGGTAGTGTTTGGCTTTTATTTATAGAAAAATGGGTGGAAGACTTAATAATTGATCTTGCAAGGAAATATAATATTTTTAATTCATAATTGGTTGCATGGGGTGGTCAAGGTATTTTCAAGAAATATTTTTCAGAATTTGGCTGAGACTGTTTAGGGGGGCTCAAAATCTGTTTTTGCATTATTTTATGTATTAAATTGTGTTTTGGAACCATTTTATGCAAGAAAATACATAAAATATTAATTTTATGTATCTTTTTGGTACCTAAATCTACTAAAATCTATTATATTAATGTATTTATAATTAATTTAGTCTTTTCATAATTTATCCTAATTTTGATAGTAATTAATTAAATAGGTGTAGACTTTTAAGTTAAATTAAGTTAGTTTGACTATAATTGACTTTTTAACTTATTTATTGTGTAGAGATTTTAAATAATTATTTATTTATTTTTGTTGATCTACATTATTGTATTATTATATATGTTACTTGTCTAAAAAGTATTAGATCAAAATAATGCTTAATTAATATATATTTTCTCATTGTTAAGCTTAAAAAAGCAAAAGGTAACTTTTTGGGCACAATTTTCTAGGTGACCGGCCATATAAGGGAAATTTAGTTATTTTTATTGTTATTTTGTATTTTATTAATTAATTGTATATAAATATCTGATTTTGGGTGTCCATGTGTCAAATTTTGAATTCTTTGAACTTTTTGCTATACTAGGGGCAAAATGGTCATTTTATCCTAATTATGAGAATTTTTAATTTTTAATTTTATATTTTATGTTATTTACTTAATTCAAGTTGTCCCGAGACTTTTTTGAGTATTAGGACTTTGTCTCTGAGTATTCGGCATTTTTAGGATTTTCGGGTTGAGCTTGGATTTTTTCTATTCATGCAACGACCTAAGTTTTTATTGTCTATCCGTCGCTAATACTAGGGGTTAGGCTAGATCGCTCTACGGATAGTTACAGTCCGGGCTGTTACAATTAGGGTCTGGGCTGGGGTGTTACACGAAGTGAGTAGCCAATATGGTGCTGGTGCCAAAGAAAGATGGAAGGATCCGAGTATGTGTTGATTTTAGAAACCTTAGCAGAGCCAGTCCTAAGGATGACTCCCTCCTCCCCCACATAGATGTGTTGGTAGACAATACTGCTGGGAATGCACTCATGTGCTGCATGGATGGATTTTCATGGTATAACCAGATATTGACGGAACTTGAAGATCAGGAAAACGACTACCTTGACGATGCCTTGGAGAACCTACTATTATAGGGTCATGCCGTTCGGACTAAACTGCGTAGAAGCAACCTACCAGAGGCTGTAACTACGTTGTTACACGATATGATACACAAAGAGGTGAAAGTATATATGGACGACGTGATAGTGAAATCCAAGACCAAGGAATGACTTGCAATGGCACTGAGAAAGTTCTACGAGCGGATAAGGAAGTACATGATGCGTTTAGACTCGCAAAAATGTGCTTTTGGAATAACGGCAGGAAAGATGCTTGGATTTATTATCACATAGCGAGGAATAGAAGTCGATCCATCAAAGATCAAAGCTATTCTTGCTATGCCTTCCCCAAGGACCAAAAAGGAGGTAAGTACCTTTTTGGCAAAAATTTAGTTTATCAGCTAATTTATAGCTAAATTGACCACAACCTGTGAACCTATGTTTCAACTCTTGAAGAAGGGAACAAAGTTTTGATGGGATCAATAGTGTCAAGATGCTTTCGATACTGTACGACGATACTTACAAAACCCTCTGGTCTTGTCGCCACAAGAACCCAATAATTCTCTGATCTTGTATCTATCAGTGACTGATTCAGCAATGGGATGCATGCTCGCATAAGAGGATGAGGCTAAGGTGGAAAGAGTCGTCTACTACCTAAGCACAAAGATAACGAATTGCAAACTTCGATATACGCCTTTGGAAAAGACTTGTTGGGCATTAGTTTGGGCATAGAGGAAGTTACGACACTATATGCAAGCATACCGAGTTGTCCTGATCTCTTGGATGGATCAACTTAAATACTTGTTTGAGAAATTGGCATTGATAGAAAAGTTAGCCCGATGGTTACTAATGCTGGCCGAATTTAATTTGCAGTGTGTCATGAGGAAATCGGTGAAAGGAAGATGTGTCGTAAAATTTTTAGCCGGTCATCCCGTTGGAGGAGAAGAAGAACTTGAATTTGAGTATCCTGACGAATAAGTTTTGAAAATTGAGAAGGATCTATGAACCTTATATTTCGATGGAGCCTCGAATCAATGCAGCTATGGGATAGGGATGCTTTTAATAACCCCCAATGATTCTCATATCCCATTAGCTAAGAGGTTAAATTTAGAGGTTACAAACAATTAGGCCGAATACGAAGCTTGCTTAGCCAGATTGCAAGCAGCCTTAAAGCTAGGGGCAAGAAAATTGAAAGTTATTGGAGACTCAGCTTTGGTTGTACCCTAAACAAAATGAGAGTGGAAGGTCAAAGAGGAAAGGCTAATCCAATACCACTGAGAGCTTGAGATAATGTTCCCCTTTTTGAGAACGTCGTGTTTACCCATGTACGAAGATTGCAGAATAAGTTTGTCGACACTTTTACTACTCTAGCATCGATGATAGATATACCACCCGAAGTAAGAATGAGACCTTTGGAAATTTAGGAACAAGATATACTCGTAGACGATAGTATTGCCACAATCTAAGAGGTCGATGATGGGTTACCATGGTATCATGACATCTGAAATTTCATTGAAAATGGAGAATATCCTAGTCAGGCAAGCAAGAAGGATCAAAGAGCCATCAAGAGACTCGCTGCGCAGTTCGTAATTTGTGGAGGAGGGTTGTACAAGAGAGGATATTTGGGAGTTAACAAACTCTATATCAATATAGAAGAAGGGCATGAACTGATAAGGGAGATTCATAGAGGAGTATGTGGATCTTATATAACTGGATTAATATTAGCAAAGAAGATTTTATGTCAAGGGTACTTTTGGATGACGATGGAAATATATTGTTACAAATTTGTTCAGAGATGCCAGAAATGCCAAGTTAACGCTAACCTTATGCATGTGCCACCATCTTAGCTTTATAGTATGACTTCACTATGGTCATTTTTGGTTTGAGGAATTGACATGATAGGAAAGATTACGCCCAAGGCGTCTAATGGGCACAAATTCTTCCTTGTGTTTATCGACTATTTTACAAAATGGTTGAGGCCGCTTCTTACTCCATTCGGAAAGCTTCCCAAGTAGCCAAGAGCATTAAGGAGAACCTCATTTGTCAATATGGGGTTCCACATGAGATTGTTTTAGATAATGTCTCCCATTTTCAAGGCGAAGTTCTGAACCTCTTAGAGGAATGTTGGATAACAGCTCATAATTCTTCCCCATATAGACTGCAGACCAATGGAGCCGTGGAAGTTGTCAACAAGAATGTGAAGAAGATTTCACATAAAAGAATAGAGGCAAGTAGAGATTGGCCAGAAAAGCTACCATTTGCACTTCGAGGATACCAAACGTCAAACAGGACTTCAACTGGAGCCACACCATATGCATTGGTTTATGAGATGGAAGTAGTCTTATCCATAGAGTTGGAGATTTCGTCTTTTAGGATAATGGATGAGAGTCGTATTTCAGAATCATATTGGCAGAGGGGTAGGTTTGAAGAATTATTGTCATTTGACGAAAGGAGACTCTGGGCATTGTTCCATATCCAAGGGTATCAGAGAAGAATAGCTTAGGCATTTGACAAGAAGGTTAAGCCTCGAAATCTAAAAAAAGGTGACTTGGTTCTCAAGGAAATTAGGGTTCCTATTTTCGACCCAAGGGGCAAGTTCAAGCCTAATTAGGCCGGGCCTTATCTTATTAAAACTGTGATGTTAGGTGGAGCCGTCATTCTCATGGATTTAGATGGAAACACCTTCTCTACACCAACCAACTCAGATCATCTCAAGAAATTCTACCAATGAGAGAAAAATGAAAATATAAAAAGAAAAGCTCACTGAGTTGAAAACCATAAAGGCGGCACAGGAAAAAGTTAGAGTATCCCACAAGGCCGAAAACCTGAAAGAGCGACGTTAGCAAAAATTAGGGCATTAAAAAGGAAAGTGTCAATACTCGAGTGTAACCCAAGCCTCGAATTACGTTATGGCCTAATTCTCCTCCTTGGGATATGTAGGCAGCTTCAGTTTGAAGTTTGGCCCAATCCTTTTGATGAAACTCACCTTTGTAATCCTGTTTCAAGTGGTTGGTTAATACAAGAGCTTTCGTTAAGTTTTTTCTAATAGATTATTTATATTGCAAAAACAAAAATATGGAGAATAGTTTCAGGAATCATCGCGAACTAAAAATGGAGAAACTTTCATTGATAAGTTTTACTGATTCAGTTTGTTTCTAAAACAAGAGGGACTCGCAAGTCCTCATCATTTTCCTAAAAAGCCTAAAAGTAAACAAGATATTGAGGCATAACTAAGAAGAGTCAAGTCCTCCTTTTTACATCTCCTCCTTACTTTGCTCTTCGCTCCAACTCCTCTACTAGCCAAGCCCTGTAATCCTCGAAAAGCCCGCTATCAAACCCATTGCCAACTGCATCATCAGTTGAGAAAACCAAGCCCGCTGATATTGAACCAAGAGGGGAGCCCGGTGAGGAGAACTATACATGTGACTCACAGCGGCATTAGGCCTACTTTGAGTAGTCTAAACTGACAGAGAATATGTTATGGGTGGTAAAAGGTAGCCAGCTTTAGGCTAATCAATAGAACCCCTAGGTGATCCATGGTAGTAGCAGTCATGAGACAAATCTTTAACCCGGGACATTGCCAAGAAATATTCTCTCTAGTAAAGGAATTTAGAAAGTCCTTCTAAGCAACCTCAATAGAGTAAAGATGATAAACCCGATGGTGAACAAATGACTTTACATAGTAGTTGTCAGTCACGGGTTTCTCAAGCAAGTTCCCCTTTTCCATCAGCCAAACCTGAGGGAAGTAGAGAAAAATGAAAGCTGAGCGAAAAAATAGAGGGAAATATAGAAAAAAGAGAGCTGAGCAAAAAAGATAGAGAGAAATACAAAAAAAAAAAGTGCTGAGCAGAAAAATAGAGAAAAATTAACAGAAATGGAGAGTTAAGTGAATACCTGCAGTAACAATGCACTACCTGCAAAGAAAGGAGCACTCTAACTACGAACTGCATGAAGCACGAGTAGTGTCTCAACAAGGATTAGAAGAACAAGGTCCCGACCCTCATGAATCTGATAAGCTACATCTACTAAAGAAGGGCTAGCCTAATCGTCAGAAGATCCTAGGAGAAAGTAGGCCAATAAGCAGATACAAAGAGTATAACGACATTGGAGTTGAAAAGGAAAATCAACAAGAGAACCCCAGAGTCAAAATCGGTCAATTATCCGAGTAATGTTAAGAATCCCATCGTGAGTAACAAGTAAAGCTTCACATTTAAAGTAGCCACAAAGCTACATCAGCTGATTTTTGGGGCTTAAGAATGGAGTTGAGACTACAACCTCATCTCAAGGCAGAATCTCGAGAGTAGCATAAAAGTCCTCCACTGTCAGGCACAACTCCTTGTACCCAAAGTAGAACACATGGACATTAGGATCCCAAAGTTAGGTAGTAGCCCTCAGAAGATGCCAGTCGATCTTCATGGTCTTCAAAGAAAATAGCGCATCTAAACTAAAGTAAACTAAAGTTGATGAAGTTCTTGCGCTTAACCGAGGAGAACTCGTCCATCCATGACGAGAGAGAGTTGTCGAAGGAAAGAGCTATGAAAAAACAAAGGAAGTGAAAAGTATTCTTAAGCAGTGGGATCTAAACCAAGGAGCTCTTTTTACAGAGGTAAAGGGGAGGGGGAACACAGAATCAGCTTTGTTTTTCGTGCCAAAATGCTTTGCTGCGGCTATAACCTTTTTCTCACAGCCACTATATTTGTTCTTCACAGCCGTTAGCAAACATCACGGCGCAACGTTTGTTTCAAATGGCTGTGACCTTTTCATCCTAAATGTCTTAGCTGTCATCTTTGATTATCACGGCCACGAGGTTCATTCTCACGGCGGCGACTTTTTTCCTGTAAAAAATTTGACAGCATCTCCTCTTTTTGTGAACAAGCCCAATTCCTTGCTAGGAACCTATAAACAACTCATAGCATAAAAATGAACTTGCAGGGCAAGTTTCAACTCATAAACCATACATCATGCATAGATAAGAGACTAGGGTAATCAAAAACAACTTTTATACGAAAGTAAGCAACAAGCCTTCATAAAGAATTATAATGTAAAACAAAGGCACAAAGGCCTGTCCATCAAAAGTAATGTATGAAGTGCAGTGTATCAAGAGTATATCAGTGGGCACGCAGGCCCAAGTAACAGAATAGGCACGCAGGCCTCAATGTACAAAAAAGGAAAGAAGAAGAGAGAGTAAGGGGGAGTTATCACTCGAGTCGGGTCCTCGTCCTTCAAACCACATACCCACCGTGGGAGGATGACTTTCTCGCCACAGAGCCGGTCTCCTCCTCCTTCGAGCTCTCGACCATGTGCACCACGCTAGTAAACTGAGCTCAGGATGAAGAAGCAGAAGCTTGCCCGGAGGAAGCTGTAGATCCAAGACGGCCACCACGAGTCCTCGGACCTTGACCCCTATTACCCTGCGAGAATGTATGATATCAAATGTGTATACATGAAAGGATATGCATCGCAAAAAGGAAAAGAAAAAGAAAGATACATACCATGGCGGGTCCACCCCGGGGAGTTGTGGGGAGATGGATGCCGTGGGATCTGAGAGTGTTGTCCATCTTGCAGATCAGCACCTGCATCCCAGCTATGATCCGGAGGCACTGCTCGCCCCTCCCTAGAGAGCTATTAAAAGGAAAGAAGATACATCAGTATAGATAAGAAAAGCAATGTGAAAATCAACAAAAGAGACGAGAAAGGAAAAGGGATGTCGTACCTTCTCTGCACAAGAAGGTAGGTGCATCTCTGACATTGGTGGACGGGGGATCTCAATCTGGTGGAGGACTCCATCCACGAATGTATCCACTGTCCAGGATAGCTCGGGATGGGCTACTCTAGCAAGCTCAGGGGTAGTAGGAGGAGAACCCCGCGCAGCAGCACAGACCCCATTGACAGACATGAGGCTCTCTCGGGTAAAAACCACATAATCACGATCCTCACCCTCTAGTAGCATTGCGCGGATGATCTCAGTTGTAAGCAAGGCATCAGTCTGATGCATCCCAGCTGGAGGAGCCCTCGAATTACGAAAGTGCTCGTACCCCAAAAATTGCCAAACCACGCTCTCGCCGCGGTACCACTCTCGGTAGAATGGTCCCTCTAGTAAGATAAGGATCCGGCTGATCTCTTGGCTCAGCATCAGATCGACACTGGCCCGCTCCTCCATGCTAACCCAAAGATCCCGATAGACCTGCAAAATAAGAAAGCTATTTCAGAAAGCAATACAGACAAGCAAGAGAGAAATAGAGATAGAAGCTAAAGGATAATAAATTTTACCAGGTCAGCAGGGAGGGTATCTAAGAAATGTCGATCTCCATTTAAATCCTTCCCGCCGGGCTTCATGCCTCGATACCTTCTCGCCCATCGAAGCGCATGGGGAATCACCGAAGGATCCTCATACGAGTTCACCGGCATGCGCATGTCGAGAAACTCGTAAGCCTAGAGCTGTAGGAAATCAAAAGATGAACATCAGTATGCAGGTCTTGAAACAGGAATAAAAGCAAGAAGGAAAGCAAGAGAAAAGGGGTAGAGGTATACCTCCTAGATCCTCTAGTAGTTGCTTGTGCACCGATCAGATGTTCGGGTGGCGGCGCTCATATAACCGCAGAGGGTAGCCAAGGCAGCTCCCCAAGTCATGCACACCAATGTCTCCACTGCCACCATCGCTGCGAGGTAGTGGCAGTGCGTTCTATTCTCTAAGTTCGAGAATAGAGATATCCTAAACATATAGAGAATAAAGGCACGGGCTACCCACTCGAAGTGGCAGGCCTCTAAGCTAACAAAATCTCTAAAGGCAGTCCGGAGCCACGAGTACCAGATGTTCCCATTGTCAATGGCTGGGGGTACCTAGCTAAGGAAGTATGTTAGAGCCTAGAGGCTCCGGCTAATGTCTAGATCAAAAGGGATCGGGTCGCCGCCCACCCAGATCCCAGTGATGAGGGAAAAGTCAAGAGGCGTGAGTGTCGCCTCTAATGTGGGGAGGTGAAAGGTGTTGATGGTATCCCACCACCTCTCTTCTAATGCCGTAAGCTAAACCTGGTCGTTGCTAGTCTCCTCTGGCATGGTAACAAACTGACCGAATCCAACTCAATCGATAATCCCATGGCTCCTCTGTGGGAGGGCAGTGTACCACTCCAACACGTCAGAGGAACCCCTGAAGCCATGGATACGAATGTTACCCAGAAACAATCTAAACAAAACAATGAATTAGCAAACAAAATCGACAAAAAAATGATAATCCAAAACTAGCTAGAATATGCAACGATAAGATCAAAACAAAAACATAAACATTCGATCCATAGTTTTTAAGAAACTCCCCATGTACAGATTCAGTAAATTCTGCAAAAGTTTTTGAGCACAAACGTATCTAAAATACATAGATCACTTGTTTTCATTTAAACTCCCTGAAATCAAGAGGATCTTTCACATGTCACAATAACCCAACCCACTTCAAGTTCGACAAGTTCCATACAAGATATCCTAAACATATATATAAAGAAAATTGACCCAGCAAATCAAAATAAAAAATACCCATTGTTTTCAAATTGATCATTTGTGAGATACCCCTTTTCTGATCTTGATCTAAAGGTTCGTAATAATACCGTTTAACACAACTCTAACTCAATAGATTTAAATCCAAGTTTTATTTCAAATCCAACCCGAGCCCATTCCATTCAATTCAATTCAAATTCAATTTAATTCAATTCTAATCTGTTTCAACTGAACCAATTCATTCAATCTCAAGTTCAACACAATTCAACTTCAAATCCAATTCAAACTTAGTCTGTCTCAATCCCAACTCAATACAATCCATTTCACTATATCACAATCTAAATTCAACACAACTCGTTTTAAAACTCAAGCCCCAAATTCAATTTGGTTAGCTCAAAATTTGATTCAAGATCATTTAAATCAATTCCAAATTTCATTCAGTCCCAAATTCTATTTCAGTCTCAAATCTCATTCAATCTCAATTCATTTCTAAGTCTCAATCTCATATTCAACCCAATTTGATTCAACCCAATTCCAACTCAATTTTAAATTCAATTCAACAAACAATTCCAATAAAATCTGAATTTTTAATTCAAACTCAAACTCAAACTCAAATTTGATTCAATTTCAATTTCGATTTCTAAATACTCCAAAATCAATTCAAATACGATTCAGGTTCAACTCAACTCAAGTCGATTCGATTCAAGTTCGATCCAAAACTTAACTCAATTTCTTTCAATTCAACTTCAATCCTAAAATTGATTCAATCCAACCCAATTTAGTCTCACTCAATTCAAATTCAATTTTTAGTTCAATACAACTCAAAATTCAAATGTCAAACATATTCGGTCTCAATTTCAACTCATGTTTAAATTCAACTGCAAAACCCAACTTGAACACATCCAATTCAAAGTTCAAATACACTTCAATTCGACTTCAATTTAAAAATCAACTTTAACTTCAATCCCAAATTAATTCTAATCAATTCAATCCGCTCCGAACTTGAAACATTTGAAATCAAGTCACAAAAACTGAACGTTCGATACAACAAATATGATACTACATAATCTCAAGTTTAAGGACATTCGTTTTAAACTCATAATTCGTACGAAGCTTTCAGTACAATCTTTGTTTGTTATGCAAAAAGGGGAGTGTCTTTAAACGTACTGGGAGGTTCGTTACCAAAAGATGCTCCTCTCGACGGTAAAGCTGGACCTCTTGCTGATCCACAACGTCTGGGAGGATGAACCTCTTCATCCCTGGCTTGTCGAGCCGGTGACAAGAGGAATGTACGTGATGAGGTCAAAGTGCTCCAGCATGCTCGCTGCACCTACCCCCTCTGATAGGTGCATATCCGCATCACCCTCGCCGCCACCACCAACGCCATCACCACCAACCACGGTGCCACCCACATTACCGCCACCTCCAGCTGCACTGCTACCACCACTACAGCCACTGCCGACACTATTGTCGCTATCTCCGAAGCCCCCTCCAACTACGATAAAGTATAAAATCGGGAGAAGGAAGAGTGCAAACATGGTGACAGAGAAGTTCAAAAAAGATCCAAGAGAGAGAGAAGAAATCAAGAAGAACGATCGAGAGAGACGAGGAAGATGAGAGGAAGAGAAACGTTCTTGAGTTCATGCGATTGAATGTTTTGAAAAACCTTAAACCTATTAACCTGACAGTGAGCTTGCAGCTACAAGGTTTGTTTCTTTTAAATACAACAGTCGTTGCATCCGAGAACAGGCCGCAAACTACCTTCTTTTCGACCGTAACTAATTTGAAAAGTTACTCGCGGCCGTAATCACCAAACCTAATGGCCGCTATAACCCTAGGGTTATTTGTCACGGCTACAACATCCAAAAAGGCACGGCCGCAATGTTTTGTTGATCCCACTATGTTTTGATCCTTTGGCATGAGGGAACCTTTATGTTTTAGCTTATTAACCACGATTCTCAATTATAGCCCTTTTCTGAGGTTTATGGGAAACAAAACTAAAACCCTCTCTGTTCCTTTTCATAACCTTAAACTAACTATCCGATCATGTTCATGACCTTAAAATGATACCTGTTTAGCTTGGTCTTATGTAAAGACCTAAAAACCTCTTCAGTCCTCTTCATGACCTTCAATTGATTCCCCAATCCTCCTCGTGACCTTAAACTGACTCCCTGGTCCAGTTCATGACCTTAAATTGATCCCCATTCAGGTCGGTCTAATGTGAAGACCTAAAACCCTCTCCGATCCTCCTCATGACCTTAAACTCACTCACCAGTCCTCCTTATAGCCTTAAACTGACTTCTTGGTCCTGGTAATGACCTTAAACTGATCCTTGTTCAGCTCAGTCTTATGTAAAGACCAAAATGTTGGGGCCAACTGCCAAAATTCTAAAATTATCTCTATAATTTTAGTCAAAAAATAACTTAACGAAAAGCGTCGAAACGGGCTCCAGATTAAAACTTTTTGATATCGAACAATCAAAATACAACCGAGTAATACTCCCAAAATTAGTTTTAGGATTATACCTTTTGAAATCTGATTGGATGATTTCGGTTACTGTAACAATTTTCAGTCAGCGATCCGTCGTGATTTTTAACTTCTAATCAAATCTCTAACACAAGCCTTTTCTTGTATTCCCAAATAACAAACACGAATAAAGTGTGGGTTTTGATCTATCGTGTTCTTCAAAATCTTCTTGATTAGGCTTAGGATTTTCAGATAATGTGAAAACCCTAGCCACCTAATTACTGACAGAATAATATGAATTATGGTGTTAGGTTTTATTACAGCATATAAATAGGTTACAACAGAGACCTCTGGAGTAAATAAGACATGGGCTTCAAATGTAATTATGAAATCTTGCCTCAACGCAGAAGCAATTTCACAAAAACATAAATTATAATTTATTCCACTAAAAACTTATAACTGCACTCCCTGCCTTATTCTCAAAACTGTAGTATTTGAGCTTCTATTATTAAATGATTAATTATTATTCCCACGTTAAGATTATATATATCCGCCGATTAAATTAAATTACTGACAATTATATTTAATTGGCTAATTTAAAATTTTCTTAAATCCTTTCGCTTAACTTATTTGACTGTCAGATTATAAAATCCACCTACAAGGTTTTGGTCGGTCAAAACTAATAAACTTTCTTAAGAGGGTATCATCAATCCCAATTTTTTAGGACATGGATTCCGTCAATAATCAATATTCATCACATAATTAATATCTGTATTGACCCGGCTCAAATCCTAGTATTAACAATGGTTAGCTAACAAGATCTTTGATTGTTAAAAGGTTAGAAACCCTAACTCAACCCAAAGTCCTAATTCGACCCAAAAATCCTAAAAATACCTAATACTCAAGAGGTAAAATTATAATACTCAGAGAAGACTACCAACATCCTAAATTAAGTAAATAATATGAAATATTAGATTAAAAATAAAAATTTTTCATAATTATGATAAAATGATCATTTTGTTCCTAGTACACCAAAAAGTCATAAAAACTCAAAATTTTTCACATGGGCATACTAAATCAAATATTTAAATACAATTAAGTAACAAAAGATAAAATAACAACAAAAATAACAAAAATTCCCCTAAGTGGCCAGCCACCTTGGGACTTGTGCCCAAAAAGTAACTTTTTGCATTTTTAAGCTCAAAATGAAAAAAAAAAGATGTACAAATCAAGCATTGTTATGACCCAAGATTATTCAAACAAGTAATATACATAATGATATAATAATATAGACTAATCAAATAAATCATTATTGAAATTCTTACTCACATAAATAAGTCAAAAAGTCACATCTTGTCAAACTAGCTTAATTTTACTTAAAAACCTGCACCTATTTATTCAATTGCCATAAAAGTTATAATAATTCATGAAAATACAAAATTAATCATAAACTTACTAAAATAATATGTTTTAGTAGGTAGGGACACCAAAAAGATATACCAACTTAATTTTTAAAGCGTTTCCTTGTACAATATGGTATCAATACCTAGTTTAAACCCCAATTTAATGCAAAGTCTAAATTTTTTTTCCCCAAACTAACCTAGCCAAAATTCCACTTGCCCCAAACTGAAACGTAAGTCTCTAATGCCTTCTCCATGCCATGCAACCAATGGAGCAAAAAGATATTCAAAATAAAGCTTACAAACATCGTTAAGCCCACTAACTCCTTCCCCTATAAATTGAAGACCAAACACCACCTTCCTCATTATTTTCAGCCAAGAGGGCTAAGGGTTCATATCTTCATAGTTCTTGAGAGCTCATACAAGGTTGAGAGAGAAATGAGGGAAGAAGAAGGAAGAAGGAGCTAGAAGGATCAAGGAGGTGTACCTTAAAGCCAAGTCCTATCATCCTTCCACCATTTGAGCATCAAAGAAAGTAAGTCAAAAAAAAACCCTATTTTAAAACGAGATTTGAGCTTAACCAAAACATAAAAGTTGTAGATAACGTGTATATCTTGCTGCGCACCAAACCTGAGCCCAAAATATTAACATTTGATAGGTTAGAACACTTCTGAAAGTCACTCTTGTGGATCTGTAAGTAACAGAGCCTTCTGTCACATGTTTTTGTGCAACAAAAAACCCATATTTTTAGTAACCTAGTCTAAAAGTGATTTTCATGAAAAGTGTAGGTAACATATTTGTCTAGTTGCTATCCAAAAGTCAGACACAACAACCACCAAATGAACCCCCAAACTTGTAACACCCCGCTCCTGCAAAGCACCAAATAAGAACTAATCAACCACAACCCTTAATGTCAAAAGAGGGGTAAACATGAGTCACTAGGGATTCGCTATCCCAAGGGCATACATTACTTCTAAAACATCAAAAACCTTCAGGTCTTATATATGAAGCTCTGCCAAAACTAAAACCAAACAAAAGAAAACTGGGCCAAAACGATTCCCAACACCAAATCTAAAACTACTCGACGACGCCCGTGGTGGACCAATTCCTAGCCGTTCCTGGCATCTGCAATCATAGAGGTTCTAGGAGAGCGCACATAGCGTTATCATGAACAAAAAAGATAGTTATTTAGTTAAGGATAACTGAAAACTCTTTTTGAAAATAGTTCATCACATTTTTCATAAAAACATAGATACTGATGCATTTTCTTGAACATGAAAATATCACAGATTCCGAGTAATCGTCAACCTCACGACTGGGAGTTTCGACGGTATCCTAAGCTCAATTCGTAATGCACGGATAGCAACGTAATAGAATGAGGGCCACTCTCTACCAAGCACAAGTGGTATGCGCTGAGACCTTGGTCTTAGCCCAAAAGCCTTACTTAACGGGAAACCTCTCCTATTGGGACAAATAAAAAAAGAAAAAAAAGAAACCCATAATTGAGTAACCTCCGTCATAACGAGATATAAAGGGTCGAAAACCCTTGTAACTTGGCACGTTGGAAACAACAACACAACATTGACAATTTCTTTTATAATGTCACCATGCTTGCTCAAAATATCATGGATAGCACACTTGAATTAAAAACATCATGGCTTTTGAAAACAACGGCTTCATGTGAACGTCAAACTGGTCATAATTCAAAACATGCGCTTTAAAGCATTTCCAAGCATCATTTACATAAACTCAAGTTCAAGACAATGGCTTAGCACTCTCACCTTATCTTATATGCGTATGAACCAAGCCTTTGACAACGAGCTAAGCTTACTCCTCGAGTAACAAAACTTCCATGCCTAACAAGTAAACATGACTTAACCGTAAACACGGAGTTCTACCCCTCTTAAAACGTGAAGTACTAAAATGATTCAGACCGTTGAATATTTCTTGATTTTTGGGACAATGGTTACATTCTTTTTAGGTTTAAGGGGTACTACGCACTTGTCTAATCCTTCACTTGATTACGGATTTAACTTAACCATTTATTACTCTCTTCTAATAATTAAACTTTAAAGTACCGCAGCATTTTGAGGTACTTAGACTTGGAGTTAGATTATAATTTTTGGTGAAGATTTAGACTACAATATTCTCTACCACTTTTATGGTTAACACTAAATCCAAAACCTAAGGACACTAGGTGAAAAACTTGACGCAAACAAAAACGGTTCAGCACTTGCATAGAAAATTGCCCAAAACGTGTCTCTGTTGGTCTCGGTTTTGGGACACCAAATCATGTCCAAATTAGCCCATTTTTGGATATGTTCTAGTTTAACATGTCCCCTACAATTTGTATGAAGGGTGCTAGGGGTGGCTATTTGAAACAAGTTGAAGATATAAGCCATTTAGTAAAATAGGTTCTATCAGCCGCCAAACCCTTAGCAAAACCAATTTTGGATAGAGAGTTTGAAACGATTTTGAGGGACTTTCCCGAGGTTTCTAGATCTTGTTTTTGTACAGAAATTATTTCAATATGTTACCTACAATATTCATGTAGACCACGTTTGGAGTAGGTCACTAAAAATATGGGTTTTGGGTTATACAAAAATATGTGACAGAGACTTCCAGAGTGTTTGTGAGCTATAATACCTCAATTTTTTGGACTTTATTTTGGTGGGTAGCTAGATATACGTGTTATCTACAACTTTTATGTTTTGACCAAAGCTCGAATCTCATTCTAAGCTAGGATTTTTAGGTCTGCAATGTTGACTGGTCTGAAATCGACACACTTTGGTAGAATTGCAATATCTCGAGTTCCACAAACTAAAATGGGTTCAAACCAATTTTGGATGAAAGATAACACAAAAACATAGGTATGGACATAAATAACACTCTATGATCATTCTTGTACACTGAGTTATGGTCTTCCCAAAATCAGGACAAAGAGGTGGAAAAGCTCAATTTGCAGGCCATGTTTAGTTCAAACCTCCTAGCACCATGTGTGGCAAGAGTTGATCCATTTTCTTTACATACATGATTTTTACTCTTAAATACTATAACTCCAAATCCTTATCATGCCATGAATCCCTTAGAAAACCTCAAGCAAACTCTAAAAGCACAACACCCACACCAAAGAGCCCCAAAATCTCACCATGACTCCTTTTTGGTTCATTTTCGGTTCTTGATCTTTGATTTGTGTTTGAAAATGATGGAAGAGGTGTTTGATATGTAAAAACCAGATGTGTTAGAGTCTTGCTTACCTTGTTAGAAGTTGTTTCGTGATGATGGAAAACCTTGGACTTAGCTTTCAAGCACCATGGATCCTCCTTCTTCTTTCTTCTTCTTTCTTCTCTCTTCTTCTTCTTCTTCTTCTTCTCTCTCTCTCTCTCTCTCTCTCTCTCTAGCACGAAATATAGAGGAAGAATAGGTGGGTTGGGTCCCTTTTTATAGACAAAGAGAGTGAATGAAGCTTTCTTGAGAAGCTTGGTTAACTCTATGTTAGGTTTAGTTAACTAGGATTACTTTTCACTAACCTAGGTTAAGAAAACTTGGCAACCATGTTTGGCACAAACTCCTAGGTCTAGCCACTTGAGTATATATATATATATATATATCAATTAAAAATTTTTAATTTAATTATAAGAGAAAATTTGGGTATTTTTACATAGGTTCGTTTCTCGACTTTTCGAGCTTAACTCTTGTCTTAAACGACTTAGACTTATAACTTTGAGTTCTTATCCTCAATATTAGGGTTTTAATATATGCTTGTGTGGTTCCCACTCTATCCCAGGTCTCGGGCTCGAAAATGTTAAATGGTCGAGTCAATTCTTCTTACCAAACTTATGTTCGAGATTTTATTTCTTTTGAGATGTTCTTGCTTTTCTATTTGTATCATTGAGTTCGGGTTATTACAATCTACCCTCCTGAAAGAAATTTCAACCTCAAAATTTACATTCCTTACTCGAAGAGACGTGAATATTTCTCATGATATGGCTTTAAAGCCGCAGTTCAAACTAATAGTTTCTAACACAGGATCCTATTCAACAATTCAAAATGCCATTAAAGGCTAACACTCACCCTTAAAAGGAACAACAACCCAAAGCCTTTGAAGACCAACCCTCACCCTTACCAGATTTCACCCTTACCGGGCCTCGCACAATACCTTTGCAGGACTTACACGCACACCCTTACCGGGCTTACACACACCCTCAGAGGGCAAAAAAATTTTAGATTAATCATACCCTTCCATGGTGGTGTCTTTAAAAACACACGATCCTCCACTACAAACTCCAGATCGCATCTCCAATTATTTGTATAACTCTTCTGCCTGTCTTATGATTGCTTCAATCTCTCTCGGATCAACTTAATCTTATCAATGGTAATTTGAACTATCTTGAATCCAAGCAACTTCCTCTCTCCGACATGTTTCCAACAAATTGGGCTTCGACATTTCCTTCCGTACAACGCTTTGTAAGGGGCCATCCCTATGATTGACTAAAAACAATTATTATATGCAAACTCGACCAGCAACAAATGTTCCTCCTAGCTTCCAGCAAACTCTAGAACGCATTCTCTAAGCATACCTTCTAAGGTCTTAATTGTCCTCTCCGATTTATCGTCAATCTGCAGATGGAAAGCTATGCTAAACTTTAGAGTAGTCCTCAATGCTTCTTGTAAGCTTGGCCATAACGTAGATGTAAAACGTGGATCTTTGTCCGATACTATAGAAACTGGTACGCCGTATAGCTTAACAATCTCATCAATATAAAGCCGTGCAAACCGATCCATAAAAAATGTCATCTTTATTGGTAGGTAATGAGCTGACTTCGTCAACCTATCCATAATTACCCAAAATAGCATCATTCTCCTTGGATGTTCGAGGGAGTCCAGTTACGAAATCTATGGTAATATGTTCCCACTCCCACTTAGGTACAGGTAACGGTTGTAGTAATCATGTCGGCTTCTAGTGTTCAATCTTAACTTACTGGCATACTAAATATCTTGTCACGAAATTCGTTACGTCCTTCTTCATCCCACTCCACTATTATCTTTTCTTTAAATCTCTATACAACTTCGTACTTTCTGGGTGCATGGTTTATGTTGAGTTATGCACTTCATCTAAGATCTTCCTCCTCAACTCCCCGATATTGGGCACACACAATCTGTGAATGAACCACAATACATCATCTCGAACCTCAAATTCTATCTTCCCTTTAGCTGTTGCTTCCGCCCTTATCTTGTCCACTTGATTACTCCGCCCTTATCTTGAATTTTCTGTATGTCGGGGCATACGTAACTATAAATAAAAAAAATATTCTAGCCGAGCATTCATAATTACATATGATAATTACTACATCATTAACGGTTCAGAATTTGTTCAAAGTACATAATAATTACAGTCATCCAGAAAATTCAACAAAAGTTACAATATGTCCGTGGAAAACTGAACAAATGATCAAAAAAAAATATCTTACGTCTTCAAGCGGCACTGTTGGGATCTGTTGACTCCTGCCACTCTCCCACTTTTCCAAAATCTTCTTCTTCAACGAACCCGCCTTCTTCAAATGGTTCTACTTCTTCACCTATACCACGAATGCCATGAGCCAAAGTCTAGAAGCAAATTTCCTAAACCGTTTAACAGACTCACAACAAAATATCCTACAATACATATCGTATAATACCCAATACAAATTTAAGGGCAAAGGGATCGATAATTTGTCATTTTCAACAGAGCAAGCACATATAAGAACAATTACGTGAGTGCGTAATGCAGATAAATGCAATGCAGTAGCCCAACCCAACATACTTCCAGAACAATATCATGAATTCCATGCCGAAAATTACAGAGTTGACCTGATGGTACATTGATCACCTAACTTATCCTCGCCTCGTTGCGAAAGGTAAACCCTTGCTATGGCTACATGCCTTAGCCATTTTACACAATGGCAACAATGAGGGGGTGAGCCGTTATCCAATTTTATCCATCCTTATTCAAGGCCAACCGATCCCACATTACGGACCAGGATGCTCGTTAGGCGTCAATCCAAAGTCTAATTAAAGCTAGTGACAAACCCATGGTGCTTAATCCCCCTTTTTCTAATAAATAATCTCTGAATTCAATTTTAAATATGGCAACCAGGGACGCCTTAGATCCACAACCACTGAAAGAATGATTTTCATATCACCCAATCCAAATTGAAAGGTACGAAAGGGACTCCGATAACCCAAGATGAAATGTAGAAATGCTCATAATGTGCAATATGATTCTCGTGTGCAATTAATTATAGCATGGCATATAAACATGATATGGCACAAGGTACAACTTACGAAAGCATCAAGTACAAGCATGCGAAACATAACCATAATTTATGTGACATAGAATCGAACTATCGGCATGAGTTTACTTTATCAAAATTATCATTTTCATACACCAATTACTCACAAAGTTCGTATAAAGTTCACATACTCAAGCTCCATAAAGTAACATGCCATTCAAGTACTTAGCAAATTTTAAGTAAGTATTTAATTGTTAATTTTAAAATTACAGCAGTGTTTTGAGGTACCTAGGCATGGATTTAATTTTTGATTTTTGAACACCGGTTAGATAAAAATATTTTCTACATCTTTCATGTTTAACACTAAGGTCAATTCCTAGGGTAAAAGGGTCATTTACTCTATTTAAGTGAAGACCATTCAGTACTTTACAGAGGAAAACATAGAATTTAGGCCTCTGTTGGCCACGATTTTGGGGCATCAATGTAAGGGCTATGGCTCTAATTTTTAGGGAGGTTTTAGTTTATGGTGTCCCGTACAAATTTCATGTTTTGTGCTAGGACAAGTTGTTCGGAAAAAGTTTGAGATGCTGGCCAATTTATGAAAAGGGTTTAGTCAGCCTAAAAAAGGTCTACAGAGTGGGTTTTCAACAGAGAATGCTCAAAACCTTTGGTGCACTATCTGAGGGTATTTTGGGCTGATTTGTTCTCAGTATTTAGTTTAATATATTATCTATATTTTTTATGTTTACCACTTTTAGATTTGGTCATTGAAAACATACGTTTTTGTCTCACAAAAAGGTGTGACAGAGAGTTCTGTCAGTCACCGAATCTCAACAGTTACTTTGGAAAGGGTTTTGACCTATCAAGACTTCATATTTTTTTATCCTATTTGCTGGACAGTAGGATAAACATGTTATCTATAAGTTCTATGTTTTGACCTAAGCTCGATTTTTACTCTTACTTAGGATTTATAGGTCTACAATTCAGAATGGTCAAAATCTGACATTTTTTGGTAAAAATAGTATATCTGGAGTTCTACCCAATGAAATCACTTCAAACAAATTTTGTATGAAAGAGAATTTAAAAACCTAGGTCTGGACACAAAAATACTTTAAGATCATTTTGCTACAATTAGTTATGATGTTTTAAAATTGGTGGCAGAATATTCGCATGTTCAAAAAATTAGGTTATTTAGGATTTTGAAGACTTAGCTCATGTTATGTTAATTTTTGATGTATTTTGTTTGCATGCATGTCATAAAATCATACAAATCAAAACTTTAGAACATATTTAAGCCATAAAACTCAAAAATAAACACATGCAAGCACATGCAAAGCTTGATCATATATAAATTGTCCACTATTCACACCTACAACGCATTTCTGAGTTATATTTTGTTTCTTTTTCTTAGGGTTGATTATAGAGATGGATTTAGGGCTATTTCATGAGAGTATATCAGAAGGTTTTAGGAGATTTTACTTACCTCATTTGATGCTCAATTGGTTGAAGGAGAGTAGAACTTAGCTTTATAACACCACCCTTGAACCTTTCTTCTTTCATCTTCTTTCCTTCTTTCTTCTTCTCTCATTTTTCTTTGAAAACACTTAGAAAATTTTATGGTAGTCCTCCCTCACCTCTCTTAGCTGAATATGTAGTGGGAGAATGGGTGATATTAGTATTGCTTATATAGAAAAATTGTTTGGTAAATATCATAAGTATGGTGTAAGAAATTTTTTATTTTTTTAAAATTCCATTGGTTGCATGGGAGGTGGGGTTTATTTGAAACTTACAAATCTAATTTTTGGCAGCTTGCGAATTCGGCAAAGGGCAGGTTTGGGCAGACAAATCTGATTTTTGTGTTAAATTCGGGTTTAAATTAAGTTTTGGTACCATTTTGTGAAAGAAAATGCATAAAATATTAATTTTATGTATCTTTTTAGTATCTAAATCTACTAAAACCTATTATATTAATGTATTTATAATTAATTTAGTCTTCTCATAATTTATCATAATTTTGATAGCAATTAATTAAATAAGTGTAGGCTTTTAAGCTAAATTAAGTTAGTATGACTAAAATTGACTTTTTGACTTATTTATTATATAGAGATTTTAAATAATTATTTATTTACTTTTGTTGACCTATATTATTATATTATTATGTATATTACTTGTATAAAAAGTATTAGATCAAAATAATGCTTAATTTATACACATTTTTCTCATTTTTAAGTTTAAAAAGGTAAAAAGTAACTTTTTGGGCAAATTTTCCTAGGTGGCCAGCCATGCAAGGGCAATTTGGTTATTTTTGTTATTATTTTATCTTTTATTAATTAATTATATATAAATATCTAATTTTAGGCATCCATGTATCAAATTTTGAATTTTTAATACTTTTTACTGTACTATAGGCAAAATGATCATTTTACCCTAATTATGCAAATTTTTTATTTTTAATTTTATATTTTATGTTATTTACTTAATTTAAGCTATTCTGAAACTTTTCTAAGTATTAGGGCTTTGCCTTTGAGTATTCGATCTTTTTAGAATTTTCGGGTCAAATTAAGGTTTTCGGGTTAACTAAGGTTTCCCTTGTTCATGTAGCGATCTAGGTTCTCATTGTCTATCCGTCGCTAATACTGGAATTTGAGCCGGGTTGTTACAATTTACCCCCTAAAACAAATTTTGTCCTCAAAATTTCATATCGTACCTCAATTTGCGAACAATTGGGGATGACTTGTCCTCATAGCTTCTTCTCGCTCTCGTGTGGATTCTTTAATCCCATGTGCTTCCAAAGGACTCGAACGAGTGGTATGGTTTTGCTACTAAGAATCTTGTCTCGTTGTTCGATAATCCTTACAAATTGTTCTTCGAATGTGATATCTTCACTAACATGGAGTTCCTTCCAGTCCAGAATGTGGGTAGGGTCAGGTTCATACTTTTTCAGCATCAACACATGGAAAACATTATGAATGTTGGCAAGTTGAGGTGGCAAAGCCAAATGATATGCCACTTCCCCAACCTTAGCTAGAATCTCAAACGGCCCAATATATCTTGGGGATAGCTTCCCTTTTTGGTCGAAGCGTATGACCCCTCTTCATGGTTGAATCATCAGGAATACATGATCTCCAACTTCAAATCGTAGTAGCCTTCGTCTTTGATTTGCATAGCTCTTCTGTCAGCTCTATGCGGTAGCTATCTATTGCTGAATGAGTCGGATCTCCTTGGTAGTCTCTTATACTAGATCTGGTCCAAGAAGTACGTTTTCCCCTGCTTCAGTCCAACAAATTGGCAAACGACATGGTCTTCCATAGAGAGCTTCATATGGCGGCATGCCAATGCTAGATTGATAGCTGTTATTGTAAGAAAACTCTACCAACGGTAAGTGTTTCTCCCAATGTCCCTTGAAGTCCATGACGTAGGCTCGAAGCATGTCTTCTAGTGTCTAAATTGTACGTTCAGATTTCCCATCAGTCTGCGGGTGAAAGGCGGTGCTAAAGTAAAGCTCCGTTACTAAGGCGGCTTGCAAACTCTGTCAGAACGATGAGGTGAAACGTGGATCTCGATCTGACATGACATACAGTGGAATTCCATGAAGACGTACGATTTCCTAAATGTACTTTTGGCTTAAGGTTTCTAGCTTTTCGAAAGTTCAAACTAGTAGGAAGTGTGCTGATTTAGTGAGGCGATCTAAAATTACCCAGATAGAGTCATGTCCTGCTGGTGATCTCGGTAGTCCGGAGACAAAGTCCAT
>JAULJZ010162831.1:0-26405 GCA_032270985.1 Heliamphora pulchella
ACGCGCCAGGGCTTAGGATTACTAGGATGCGTAGAAATCACGAACCTAGGGTTAGGGTGCCTAGTTTTCTAGGACTCAAAAAAGAAACCGGGGGGGTCGTCACTTACACACGGACCTAGGGCCAGGGTGCCTAGTTTCCTAGGGCTTGGCCTTTAGATGTTTTTCTGCATTTTTTCCACTCGATCTGCTCTTGATATAATGTCTTCTCTTTACAGGCTGGTCACTATAAGAGGTTTCGGAGGATCTGCCTCCGGGGAGGTGTTGGAGTGGTATGATGCCATCCCTACTCTCAGTCGAGCCATTATTGATGCCTCCGGCTTTGCTCGATTCATACCCCTGTTGGGTAGGACGAGCAATGATTAGGTCTGGTTGACGGCCCCGGCTGAGCGATGGTGGGATACCACCAACACTTTCCTAATTTTGATAATGCTAGTTGGAATAGTAAAGCTATGAACGCTATCTTTAGCAGAGTCACACATGAGAAATTTTATAAAATTAGCACGTGTGATTGACTAAAGAAGCGTGGGACATCCTTCAAGTCACTCATGAAGGAACACAAATGGTGAAAATCTCCAAACTTCAACGTCTTACTGCAAGTTTTGAAACCCTACGTATGAAAGATGATGAGAAGTTTAACGATTTTTACGTCAAGTTAAGTGATATTGTAAATGCTTATTTCAATCTTGGCAAAAAGATTCCTAACTAAAAAATTATTCAAAAAATTTTAAGATTTCTTTCCGCATGTTTTCAACCAAAAGTCACTACAATAGAAAAAAGCAAAGACATTAATTCTATTACAGTTGAAAGTTTGGTTGGAAACTTGCAAACTTATGAGTTGAATTTTCAAAATCACAAAACATCAAAAAATTTGGCTTTCACCGCAGTTTAAGGGTTTGCAAGTGATTTTGATGATGATTTTGATCCTGAAATGATGGTTATGTTTGTTAAAAAGTATAAAAAGTTCTGAAAAAATAAGAAACCTAATTAGGAAGAAAAATTACAAAAGAGATTTGGGAACGACAAATTTAGGAATGAACCCAAATCTTTTGATAAAAAGGGCTAAAAATCTCAAAATCTTGGATCAAATTGTGGATGGTATCTACTGGAGATGGCCCTCTGCTATGACCCTGGATCTTTTGGAGATGCGTAGGGACGTTAGTTTTCTTCCGGATAAATCCCGGTGTGATAGAATCAAGTGGTCCTTCAACGGCAATAAATTCTCCATTGGGTCCCTTTGGGAGGAGATTAGAGTTCTTAAACCTGCACCGTCTTGGTGTAAACTGGTTTGGTTCAAACACCACATTCCTCGCGTCAGTTTTATTCTCTGGGTTGCGATTAGAGGTCACCTTAGCACGGGTGATAGGTTTAGAATGTTTGGTTTTCAGTGTGATGTTAGCTGTTGTTTATGCTTTGGGGCTTTGGAGACCCATGATCATCTCTTTTTGCTTGTCCCTTTGTTTAGTCTATTTGGTCTAGGGTTTTAGCCAAGTGTGGGGTTAATTGGTCTGCGAAATTCTTGGATGACGTGGAAAGATGCTTTTATCACTAAGGTGATCGGTAAAACTTTGAGTGCTAGCGTCAAGAGATTGGCGTTTTCTATCTCGGTTTATTGTATATGGAGGGGATGTAATCTGAGAAAATTCCAGGGTACAAAGAAGGGCTGGGAGAGAGTCCTGAAGGATATTTTTGAGATGGTGAGAGAGAAGCTTTCCACTCTCAGGAGAGTGTTTATTTCTCAGACCAATATGGAGATCCGGGGCGAGTGGAGCCTGGGGATGGATATTTTTTCAACTAATGTCAATTATTAATTGCTTCTTGTTTGCTGCAGCTTGGCAGCTTTGCTTGGATGACTGTGAGTTTAGCTTCTTCCTCTTCTTTGGAGTGCTGAGGATACAGTCATATTGAGTGAGTGTTTTGTGAGGCTTCTAACATCTTTCCCTGCAAGTTTTTTTTGTTATGCAGATTGGCATGGAAAGTCTAGGTTTTGTTATCGCAACGAGGAGTTTAGTGAGATTTGCTTCTTTTCCTTTGGAGATTGAGCTATACACTTATCTGGTCCCTTTTGTGAGATTTGCCCTTTTTTCTTTAGAGTGCCGAGCTTTCTATTGCCTGCTTGTTGTATATCCCCCTCTGGGTGCATGTGTTTTTTCTCTACTTTCATTGGTTTATTCTGTTTGATTTGTTTAGGTCCTGTTGGCTGCCAGCTCCTAGAAGGAAGAAGCTCCGGGTAGGAGCGTAATTCCTTAGGCTTTGCCCTTTCCATGGAGATAGCAGCCTGTTGTACCCTGGGCTTTTGCTGTGCTACAGGTTTTGTTGGAGGCTACAGCCTGTTGAGCTCCTGGTTTTATTTTGCTGCTGGTATTATATTTTGTTCCAGGTTTTGATCCCTAGCTATGAGGGGTGTTCATAGCTCCTTAATACTTGTTTTGCTTTGTTATCTTGGGCTAGTCTGGTTGTTCCCCTTATCTTTATGTTGGGGCTGTTGGTTATTATCCCTCTCCCCTGCTTTGTTTTGTTTATCTTCATTTCGGTTTGGTGTATATTCCTGTGGACTTTTTGTATTTAGGCTTCCCCTTAAGGCTTGTGTAAGGGTTTGGGTGTGTGTGCTGTTGGGCTTGGTTGTTTTTGGCCATTCAGGTTCGGGTTTGTACAGCAGGTGGTTTTTTTTTTCTTCTGGGTATTGCGGTCTTAGCTGCTTTGATGGTAGCTTATTTCTTTCTTCCTGGTGGTTTTTTGTTGCCTTGATTTGCTTTTTGTGGTTTTTTTGTCCTGCTTTTTCTGACTGTGTTCTTTGCCTTGGTCTCCTTTTGTGGAGCTGGTTTTGCTCCTTGTTGCTGCGGTTTTGACTGAGGTAGGTTTTGGTTCCTCTTCACTGGTTCTTGTCCTCTTCGCCAGCCCGGGTTCTGCCTGCTTTTCAGCTGGTTGTGTTTACTATTTTTTGCCGCGGCTATCCCTGCTTGTTGTAGTTGTTTCTTGCTGCTGCGGGTTTTTGAGCTCTGTAGGTTTTTTGTTTGGGTTTGTGTGCCTATTTTTTTGCTTGGACAGGTTGTACACAAGCTGTTGTGGTTTGGTTTGTTTTTGGTTTAATCTGCTTAAATTTGCTCCATTGGTTTATGGTTTTCTAGCCCATTACCCTTCTTGTGTTATGGTTTAGGCATCTATAGTTTGGTTTATGTTGTTTTTATGTTGGTTCCGGCTCAGTTTAAAGCCGTTTGTTTGGTTCTGGCTTAGCCTAAAGCTTTTTTGTTTTGCTTTTTGGCTTTGTTCTTGGTGGTATTTATAAGACCTGGGGCATGCCCCTTGTATTCTTATATCCTTTTTTCTTTTTATATCACATTTAATTACCCAAAAAAAATTGTCCAAACAAGAAGAAAAAGAAGAAAAAGCTATTCACAGTAACCTGGGATGACCAAAATGAACCAGAGTTGAGTGATGAGAATGAAAACTAGTATGATGATGGGAATGCCATAGCCTTTGTTGATTCTATCTACGAGGACTCAAGTGAAACAGATAGAGAGGAGACTGAGAGTGATTGTTGTGAGGAAGAAACTAATGATAAAACTAGTAAAGGTGAAGACAATGAAACATTCCAAATAGCTTATGACAAACTTTACAAAGAGGGTTATGTGCAGACTAAGAAATGTGCCAAATTAGGTTTTCAACTCAAAACCAATGAGAAGGAGAAAGAAAAAATCATGCAAGAGCTATGGATAACTCAAGCAAAAGAGGAAGAGTTAAAAGCTAAAATGAACATCTTGTGCATTAACATAGAAAACTGTAAAATAGATAGGAAAAGATTCATGTTGATAAATGATGATAAATCTTCTAGAATGTCTGAGTTCGAAGGTTAAATAACTGAGCTTAAGAATAAATTGACTAATGTTAATACGACCCTCAAGCGTTGGAATGTAGGTTCACTGGCTTTGGATGAACTACTGGTAAACAAAAAAACAACAAGTGACAGAACATGTTTGGGCTTTGCTGGAACTTCAACAAGAAAGCTAATCATTGGAAAGAAAAAAGCAGCCAAACCAAATCAAACTACTGCAGCTCTAACCTTTGTGAAAGCTAAACTGGTTGAAGGAGTGTGTGAGACCCGGTCCCTTTCTATTTTGTAATATGTGTTCTCTACGTGCTGTATATTATTTTAGTTGTTATGAAAAAACATGTTTCTATATGTTTTATGCATGTGTTGGCTTAGATATGCATGTTGATTTTAATTTCGGTCCGGTTGACCGCGTAGAAAAGAGTTAGAAAAGTTTTCTGGGAAGGACCGCTTGAGCAGTTTGTTTGGCGAGAAGTCTATAAAGTCAGCTAGTGGCATGGGACTTTGGTCCAAAAGTTCTCCTACAAGCTTCACTTTCTACACAACCCAAAACCTCTGCCTTTTTTTTAGATTTTAGCTTGCTTTGGGCTTGAATCTTGTCTTTTCGAGGGTGGATCGGTGTTCTCTTCCCCAAGAGCTTCGCGTTCATCCGTGTGGATTTTCATTTGGACGACTTTGGTTTTTAGCTGGTGGTTAAAGCTTTGAGTTTTAACTCCTAACGATAGGATTCTAGACTCTCTTGCATTAAAAGTATGTTATATATTATATAATTATCCAAAAAAAAGTATGTTATATGTGATTATATGTATTTTTACCGCGTTAAAATGCTGTAGGTGTTGGGATTTCATGTTAAAATCTTGTTTAGTCGGGATAAAAGCATGTTTTATTTTCCTAAGATTTATTACAAAATTGGTGGATGTGTATACAAGTGATTTTCAAAGAATGAATTTTGAAAATCGAAAGAGAATGTGATTTTGTTACGAAAACATGGTTTTTGGTGTTTGGAGCTAACCTTAGGGGTTGAGCCTTGGTTTAAATGGCTCGGTGGAGAGGGTGAAAAATATTTTCAAAATGTTAGTTGATTTCCATGGGTATATGGATAATGTTGCGGCGTGCCCTAAACTTTTGTACATAGCTGTATGCGTATAAATATTTCGATAGTCGTGCTGTGTGCCCTTTTAATGACTATAGATGTATCATAGCAATATGTGTATACGTGGGCTTCAATTGCTCCTCGGTGAATGTACAAAAACTTACGCAAGATAGGTGCTTTGCTTCTTCGGGTTAGTTCCCGTAAATGAAGTGTTAACCCTATTAGGAGGCGTTTGTAGTTGTAGTAACGTATAGAAGTTGTCATTACCTAGTGGGTTATTGGATACCCCAGACCTAGGCTAATAGGCGATAGTCTATAGTTGTTACCTTTGTTCCCGGTGCGACAGAGTCGGTACATAGGAATCATTGACGGTTGTGGAAATCGAGTTGAAAAATAACGGGTTGTTTATGTTTATTAAACTGTTAGACATTATTGGATTATATGAAAACTTGTGGTTTGAGTATGGAAAACCATTTGAGACTTGTGTAATTGAGTTGTTTGTATAATCCGTGATTGGATATTATGTTTTTAATTCATAATAGTCAATTCCTACAGGGCTTCGGCTCACGTTGTTGGATTTAAAACATTTCAGGTGAAAAATATCATATAGCTTAATCTTGAGGAGCCCTAGAGGGAGGCAGAAGACAAAACCTTTAGTTTTGTTGTACAGTTGTTCATGCCATTTTTACTAGTAGTTCATGTAATATTTGCACCATGTTTAGTACTTGATGGAACATGTTTTGTAAGCTGTGAGACCTTAATTTTGACGTTTGTATGGTTGTATGACGATGAGAGAGACCATGGGTTGATTGTTATTTTTTGAGTTGTATGTTGTAGTTATCACCCAGTTGGTTTTAATGTTGTAATAACGATTTTTCGTTGGTTTTATGTTTAATGTCAAACTATGTATCTCGAGGAGAATTTTGAACCTTGTTTTAGCATGTTTTAGAATGCTTGGTTGTTGCCTTGATGGGTTTCAAAATAGTTGGAAAATGTTTATGTGTTGGGTGTTGAAATTAGGTTTTGAAAAATGGTTCAGAGCCAGATCGCTCGATGAACCGCTTAAGCGGTCTATCAAGCGGTCAAGATAAATATTCTGTTTTTTTTTGTTTTCAAGTGAAAAATAGAGGGCTCGCAGGGACCGCTCAAGCAGTCTTTTGACCGATCGAGCGGTCTGGGCAGATTTTGAATTTTTTTTTGTTTTGTTTTAAAAGCTTGGTTCTTGGGAATCATGATCATGCCTTCTTGGGTTCTTCTTTTCCTCAAGGTAAACCCTCGGAAGTGCTTTACTCAAAGGTTTCAAACCAGTTTTGACATATGCTTTTTTTTAAATCGTTTGGGTTTTGGGTGGTTTTGATGGATCTCGGTATCTCAAATGAGTTTTTCTTGGATAGTTTGCGTGACTCGGGCTTTGGGGCGTGATAGGGTGAGTCCCAAAAGAATTGCAGGTGCTGACTTCACCAAAGTGAAGTCAAAAGGGAAAAAGCATGACAGATATGACCACCATTCAGCATGGTGGGGTAAAAAAATCTAACTTCACTCCTACCTGTCATCATTGTTTCATCTTAGGTCACATTCGCCCTAATTATAAATTGTTGAGTCGAATGCCCATTTTAAATAATAGCTTTGTATCCATTTGCCATTACTATGGTATGAGAGGTCACATTAGGCCACACTGCTTCAGGTTACATGGCATGTCTCATATGAACTATCATTTCAAGTCTGACAAACCATCTCAACTTAAAAGACCTAGGACATAACCCACAGAGTCTGCCCCAGTGAGAATTAGAAAAGTCTGGGTTCGATCTAGAGACTTGAAGTCCTATGTGGTTCAAATTGCTATGAGAGCTCAAAGCTCTCATGTGTGGTATTTGGATAGTGGGTGTTCTCGTTACATGTGTGATATCCTGGTATCCCACATCAAAAAGGAAGATGGAGTTCTTGGGATATAAAAGAAAAATCTTGGACCCCTACATAGCAATGAGGCCTTTTCCCAGATGGTGGAGACCCTGGCAGAACTCAATTAAGCGTACTCACGCTGAAGTAATGCAAGGATGGGTGACTTCCTAGGCAGAACACAATTGTGAGGGTTTTGCCTAAAGTGGACAATATTGTTACCATGAGAAGGGTCGGGGTTTTCCAACATGTTTGGTGGTAGATCTTTATTTGCTACCCTAGAGGCTTATAATGGTGGGTTGGTGAATTTTGGTGATGGTAACTCCTCCAAAATTATTGGGAAAGGATCTGTTTCTCCCCAAGGTCTTCCCAAGTTGGATAGTATCCTTTTGGTTGACGGTTTAAACGCAAATCTCTTAAGCATTAGTCAGATGTGTGACACCCATCATGAGGTGCATTTTTTAAAAAATGATTGCATTATTTTGGATAAAAAGGGTAAAACAGTCATGCATGGGGCTAGAACGTCTGACAATTGCTATGGTATTATACCTTTGAACGTTGAATCCTGTAATTCAGCCAAGATCAATGATGCAAACCTGTGGCATCGGAGACTTGGTCATGCAATTTCAAGGATTTATAAAAAATTGCCAATAAAGAGTTAATCAGAAGAGTATTCAAGTTGGGAAGTCCATCTAACTGTATCTGTGGGGCATGTCAGGTAGGAAAATAGACCAGAGCCCCCATAAGAAGGCCGACACTTTAGGCACCAAAGCTGATTTGGAATTGATTCACATGGATCTGATGGGTCCTACCAGGAATGAGAGTTTAGGAAAGAAGAAATACATTTTTGTTGCCATAGATGAGTTCCCTCGTTTCATCTAGGTATATTTTCAAAGAGAAAAGTCTAAAACTTTTGATGTTTTCAAAACCCTTGTCTATAAGCTTCAAAATAAAAAATCGAATTCTTCCAGCACTATTATTTGCATTAGATCTGACCATGGCAAGGAGTTTAAAATTTTTGATTTTGCATCTTTTTGTGATTCTTTGGATATTCATCATGAATTCTTTGCCCCAAAGACTCCATAACAAAATGAGATGGCTGAGAGAAAAAATTGTGTCATTCAAGAAATGGCTCGTGTTATGTTGCATGGGAAGAAACTGCCCCAACATTTTTTGGCAGAAGCTGTGAACACCGCTTGTTACACCGTTAACCACGTCTACTTGAGACCCGTATCCTTCACACTCCCTATGAACTTTGGAAAGAAGCCAAATTGAATGCCAAGTACTTTCGAACTTTTGGGAGTAAATACAACATCTTTCGAGATATAGAGCAATTGGAAAAGCTTAACACCCGAAGTGAAGAGGGAATTTTCATAGGCCATTCCATCAATAGTAGGGCATATTGTGTTTTTAATATTAGAAATTCTACTATTATGGAATCAATAAACGCTGCCATTGATGATGAAATTTCTATTATGCATTCTGAAAATGACTTACTTATTTTAGGTGATCTCGACAGAAGATAAGAAGCTAAAAAATTTGAAAATTAGTCCAAGAAAGAAGGAGGTGAAGAAACAGCTAAAAAGAATCCCACAAATGTGAAACAGGGTTCTCAGCGGTAAGATTTAGAACCTTCAACCAGGGTGAAACTCAACCATTCCATAAGTCAAGTACTTGGAGAAGTCATAGATTGGATGCACACTCAAAGACAAATGCGAGATGAGGTAACCTATATGTGTTATGTGCCTCTGATTGAGCCTAAGAATGTGAATGATGGTTTACTTGATGAGTGTTAGACTAATGCCATGCATGAGAAACTAGAATAATTTGTTAGGAATAATGTGTGGGAACTAGTTCCTTGGCCTTTTGACCAAAAATGTAATTGGAACCAAGTGGATCTTCAAAAATAAAACTAATGAATTAGGTGAAGTTGTCAGGAATAAGACTAGACCTGAAGCTTAGGGTTACACTCAGGTTGAAGGAATAGACTTTGATGAGACATTTGCCCCTGTAGCCCGACTTGAATCCATTAGAATCCTTTTTTACATTGCATGCAAACTTCACTTTAAACTGTTTCAAATGGATGTCAAGAGTGCATTTTTAAATGGTGACCTCAAAGAAGAAGCCTATGTTGAACAACCCAAATGGTTTGTTTATCATTCTTTTTCGAATTATGTTCTGAAGCTTAGAAAAGCTCTCTACGGGCTTAAGCAGACTTCCAAAGCTTGATATGATAGGCTGAATTCCTTCTTACTTGAGAAAGGGTTTTCTAGGGATGGAGTTGACAAAACCTTATTCATTTTAACCCAAAACCATGACATTATTGTGGTTCAAATCTATGTCGATGATATAGTGCTTGGGTTTATGGACTAATCTCTGGTGAAAGAATTAATTTTTTTGATGAGATGAGCAATGAATTTGAAATGAGTGTTATGAGAGAACTCAACTATTTTTTGGGTCTTCAGGTTAAACAAACTAAGTTTGGTATGCTCATCTCCCAATCTAAGTATACTAGTAATGTTGTCAAGAAATTTGGTTTAAAAAACTCTAAGCATGCACGAACTCCAATTAGTGTTACCACCAAACTCTCTAAACATGTGTCAGGGAAACTTATTGACCAGACTTTGTACCACAGCATGATTGGGAGTCTCTTGTACCTGACTGCAAGTAGACCTGATATTGCCTTTAGCGTTGGTGTTTGTGAAAGATATTAAGCCTATCCTAAAGAGACATCTTCTGGTTGTCAAGCGTGTTGTCAAGTATGTGAATGGGACGTTGGGTTATGGGATTTGGTTCACCTATGATACCACTGCTGACCTTGTAGGTTTTTCTGATGCGGATTGAGCCGGGATTGCAGATGATAGGAAAAGCACCTCTGGTGGGTGTTTTTACATAGGAAATAACCTCGTGTCTTGGTATAGCAAAAGCAGAATGCCATCTCTCTTTCTACTGCTGAAGCCGAATACATAGCAGCTGGGAGTGGTTGTACTCATCTTCTATGGATGAAGCAGATGCTGTTTGATTATGGATTTGATCACGGTCCCATTGCGCCGTAGTGTGACAACACCAGTGCCATTAACATGTCTAAAAACCTTATTCAATATTCCCAAACCAAACGCATTGATATCTTCCATCATTTGGATCTTGTAGAAGACAACACCATTATTCTTGAGCACATTGGCACTGAACTTCAAATGGCTGATATTCTCACCAACCTCTTGATCAACTTCTTTTTGAGTTTCTTAGGAAGACTCTTGGAGTATGTCTCCTCGAGTGATTTTTCTTCTTGTTCATTTACATAAACAAAAAAAGGGTATGGGGAACTATAACACCCCGATTCCTGAGAACGCTAAAGACATATATATCTATATAATTAGGGTTATTCTACGGATTCATTCATAAATAAGTAAAGTACTTAATTGCATCAATAAAGCTTAATGTTTGGCAAAACATTAGAACGAGTATATGTTTTACAGTCATCTATCAGAATTGAAGCAAAATATCTTGAATTAACAACTTAAGACAAAAGAAAAACAAAAAAATGGTAGTCTACTACTCCCCATGAGTAATATTGAATCCCTGTGGCTCATCGTACCCTTCTTCTTCCAGATACTTAGGCTCTTCGTGATATTCCTGTAATTCTTGCCCTTCACCTGTGGCGTAAACGTCGTCAGCCGAAACTCATAAGTAAACCCTAAATTCTACCCAATAAACCCACAAGTTATCCACTAAAAGTCACAGTTATAAAGATTTAAGCATAACATTTTTAGAGAATAACTAAGTACATAATTAATATACAAGGAGTGCAATGCAATGCATGAGATGTATGTGCCCACAGCCCAATTTCCAACTGTACAACTGATCATGTGAACTCCACCATGAAAATTCTAAGGAGCAGACTTTATGGATAAATTGCACACTAAATCCATCACTACTCTTCATTGGGAATAGTAAATCCTTTGCTCGGCTACATGCCACAGCTGTTTTACTACTAAATTTACAATAGCGTGGGGTTAGGGGCCAACTTGGGCTATGTCCAAATGCTCTCACCTTAAGAAGCATAATGCCTTCTCACCAGTGTCAACTTTAAAGTCCAGATTACCAATAATAGCATGGCAGCAATGAGCCAATGGTGCCAAACAATATCATTAACAAAAATTTCATCAAAATCCAATTTCATTCACCGGGGACGCATCTAGGATGTTCACAAAGAATACATTCTAAGCAATAACAACTGGCAACCATGGTCGTCCTGGACTTAGAATCACGGAAAACAATGACTCCAAAACTCACAACCCACAATGGTACATACAAGATAGACTCTAACATGCTCATGGATGCAAAATGCTAGTGTTCATGTCAAAATGTTCCAATATATCGAGGGCTGCATGGTAGAACATCAATCATAATGCACTAAGTACAAGCATATAAAGCATAGGTTATAATTTTCAAGAGTTGGGTTCAAACTTTATAGCATAGATTCTAATCATCATATAATCACTTTAAAACATTAATCATCTAATTTAAAAAAATTAAAATATATACTTCAAGTCCCACAACAAAGACTTATTCAATCATACACTTAACAATTAAAGGGCCACTTTTAAGTGTCAATTTAAAAAGAACAACAGTGTTTTGGGATATCTAGACTTTGAGTTAAGTTCTGATTTTTGGCTACAACTTAGATAAAAATATTTTCTATAACTTTTTTATTTAACACAAAGGTCAGATTCTAAGGTAATTAGGTTATTAATTTCATTTAAGAGAAAACAGTTCAGTACTTTTAGGCATAGTTGACAAAAATTGTGCTTCTGTTGGCAAGGTGTTTGGGGCATCAAACCAACTCAAAATAGGCCCAATTTTGGATATGTTTTAGTCTAGCATGTCTCCTACATTTCTTATGAAATGTGCAAAGGTTGGTTGTTTGGAAAACGCTAGAGTTTTTAGCCATTTTATAAACAGATTCAGTCTGCCAGAAACACTCAGCAAAAATCTGTCACCAACAAAGGGTTTGAAATTCGCTTGGGACACCAACCAAGGGAAATGTTTTTTGATTTTTGGACATTATCTAGATTGACATGTTAATAACACTTTTCAAGAAAACCACATTTGGATTACACCACTAAAAATAGGGGTTTCTGGTTATTTTAAAATCTGTGACAGAATGATATTAAATTTGCTGAACCACACTAGCGTCTTGCAGGGGGTTTTGACCTATCAAAACTTAATGTTTGAGGCTACGTTTTGGTGGGCATCTAGATCAACATGTCCCCTACAACTTCTATGCTTTGACCTAAGCTTGGATCTCGTTCTAAATTAGGGTTTGTAGGTTTGCAATACAAACTAGTCTAAATCTGTCACACTTTAGCAAAAATGCAATGTCTCGAGTTCTACTCAATAAAATCAGTTTAAACCAATTTTGTATGAAAGCTAACATCAAAACTTAGGTCAGGATATAAAGAACTCACTTAGATGACTTTGTTAGAATTAATTATGATGTTTCAAAATTTCAGGCAGAAAGTTAAAGCTTAAAGAAATTCAGGCCTAACTTGGTTTTAATCCTCTTGCATGTAGTGGTTTTGGTTTTTGATAGATTTTTCTTTGCATGCATGTAAAATATGGTTATTTATTCACACTCTAGATTATATGCATGCTATAAAACTCAAAGATACAATCATTTAACTACTTAACAAATCAAAAAAACCAAAAACACTCCCTAAATTCCAACCATAATGCCTTTTTCATGTGCTTTTGTTATTGTTCTTGATTTGTAGTTTAAGCATGGGTTGAGGTGAGTTTGGGATAGATTAGAAAAGGGGTTTGAGAGAGAGGATTAGAGAGTTTCTGACTTGAAAATTTAATCCTAAGGTTGATGAAGAACAATGGGGCTTAGCTTTGATGCCTCATTTCCTTTCTCCTCTTGATTCTCCTTCTTCTTCCTTTCTTCTTCCCTTGTTTTCTCTCAAGGCTTAGCTATGATTTCAAAATTTTGGAGAGGACTTTTTGGGCTGATTCGATTGGGCAAAGGGAGTGAGGGTTGTATTTATAGAAAATTTTGATTAAAGACAAATGATGTGGGTGGTGGTGTAAACCAATGGGTATACATGCAAATTTAAGGGTTTAATCATGGCTTGTGGTAGAGTGTGGGGAGAGAAAAAGGGTGTTTTATCTTATCAAAATATGATTTTAGTTATTTAATTCAATTTATTGAAGTTTTGATGATGTAATTATACTACATTGTTAAGAAAGTGTTCAAAAATTAACTTAATGTATAATTTTGGGTACTTTTCTATAAAATTGGTATAATTTATAAATTTTATGATTAGTATATTATATTGATGATTCATAATTATTTTGTCACTATTTAATTTTTTTTGTGTTGAAGATTTTGGTAAATTAATCTCTTTTACAACGATGTGTCAATTTGGCAAAAATTTGAATTTTGGTATACTAGGTTTTACTTAGTTTGATTTAATATTGTAGTATTCTTATTCTTCATAACTATATATATATATATATATATATATATATCTCAATTTCTTCCTATGTTCAGATGAGATAAATAATGATTATGATGTTCCTCATTAGCTCATATTGGTTGAGCTGTCGTAGGGGCTGGAAGGTGCTCATTTCTTCAGTTGGTTAGGCTACCTGGCTAGGGTGTGGAGGTGGACCCGACGGCGATTTTGGTTAGGTGCTGGCCTTCTGATTTCGAGTTGGGATTTTTCCTTGGGGCTGGCCTTTCTCTCGCACCTTAGCGCCGTGGTTTGAGAACCAGCTTTCTCCGACCTCCTTATCCGCTAGGGTTGTGGCGTCTTCTTAGCTATATTGCAGTTCTTTGATTGGGCTTTTGAGGAGTTTTGGGGAGCCATGTTTTGTCGTCTTTTGGCTGCTGGTGTTTCCCAATGACGGTTGGTTATGTTATATTAGTGTTGTTTATTCTCTCTTAGTGGTTTTGCCTTTCCTTGTGGGTTGTGCATGGAACGTGTTCTATTTGCTAGTATCCCCTGCTTTTAAGCGGGGGTTGGGTCATCTTTGTTTTTTTAGGACGCTGGATGTTTCCAGGGTTATCTTAGGTATAGGGAGCTTTCTTTCTACATGGTACTGATGTAATTACCTGGGGTATGCCCCATGTAAACATGTACACTTTTTTTTCTTTTATGTTACACTTAATTACCAAAAAAAAAATTATTTAACCTTATTTTCAAAATTGTCATCATTGGATTCTTTTTCATAAAAAAAGCAAAGTTTTTTTTGGGGTAATTAATTGTAACATAAAAGAAAAGAAAATAATTACATGATTACAAGGGGCATACCCCAAGAAATTACTTGAGTACTACTAGGCACCTACGTCCTACACATATTTAACAACAAAAAAAAACCCCAAACCCCCGCTTTAAGCGCGAAAAAGCTAACGACAAAGCATATTCCACGCACAACCTGCGTGGATAGGAAAAAAATACATACCTACAAGTCCACGCACAACCCGCACGGATAGAAAAGTACTAACATACAAACAGAGGATAAAACCAATAATCATGCCAAAAAACTAACAAACTCCTAATCCCTACTGAAGATTGGCTCCCGTAGAGGGTAATAGGCTCCAAAATTCAGGCAGGAACAAGAGAAAATAAGAGATCCAGCAAGTAGAACTGCTCATCAAATCCCAAAAGGTACTTAAAACTAGCTGAAGCTTGGCTCCTCGAAAGGCTCCAATCCTCAGACACCAAGGATCTGACAAAGGTGGAGCAAATCTCAAAACCCAAGCAAGGTAAACTCAGTCTATCAGCGATAGTCACACTCCTCAACTAGGGAGGGAAGGATAGAGTCCAGATCACCCCGCTGAAGTGAATAAATAAGTCCATACCAACGTGAGTTCCTTAAATAAAAAAAGGACAACCTAAGGGGAACCAGTAGAGGTCTAACAGTAAAGTGCTAGAAGTAAATGGGCACCTAGCCAGCCAAGAAAAAGCTACAAATAGATCAGCTCTAGAAACTCCAACTCAAATCCTGCCAATGCAAAGCCCAACATCCCCTGCGCACAGGGTCGCTAAACATAAGCGGTGGGAAATCCAACAAGTCAGCAAAACAATTGGCAGAATATCCCCGAAGAATCCAGTAAAGAGAACCTTAGGTCATTCCAATGGGAGCTCTACCATCGAATCCAGATGAAGCAGACCAACAGCTACATCCCTACTCCAAGAACCACCAAAAATCCACACCAAAAGTAGGCAAGTCCCAACACACAAATACAATATTCTAGACCCCGCAGGACCTACATGCTATTAACAACATGAGGCCGTGAAGCTGCCAAATAATGGCCTAGCTCACACCAAAGCCCACTACCTAACAAACATGATTCTCCCACGACCAAACACCACCCAGGTTTTAGAAGACAATTCTACCACAAAAGTCTCATAAACCAAAACTGGCAGTAGAGCAGACCCACTACATAAGAACCTTTGAATCAATACAAAACCCCATAGTTTGGAAAAAAAAAACCTGAATGGTTTAATTATGATCCACCAAATATGCAGCCTCACCATTAATTAAAACAATTTATAAACCAGGTGGGTGAAAACCACCTAGTTTGAGACAAAATAGATTCATTGTGTTCGAACAAACTAGGCGGTTTAGCAACCCGCACGTCTGCCACTAAGAACGGACATCCCATTATTTCAAGCCTGCATGTTCCGCCAGCAATAAACCATCCACCTAAGAAACAAAATATATTTTTTCGTGGGACTCACCAGCCACCATGTACTTCACAAAGCCATGGGACCCACCACCCACCTTAAACCGCTCCACCAATACTTGGCATTGCAAATCAGAGATTACATAAAATCCCCGCCCATGGTTTTGCAAAACCAAGCGCTATGCACAGGTTTTTGCTGCTATCGCAGGTCTGCTACCACGCACGCAAATATACTCCAAACACCCACCAGTCACGCCACCAGCGCGTGCAACGCATTCCCTCTTCTTCCTCAGCGAAGTTGCGTAAAGAAAACTCCATTCAAACCTCAGCACAAATACCAAAACCTGCGCAAATACCATGCGCGTGATTCAGTTAAGCTTCTTATCTGATTAATCTCGCCATTGACGCAACTCGCCGAAGCTCCGAGATATGAATAGAGCGCATAAGCTTCGGTAGTAAACTCAAAAAAGAAATTAAACCCACCAGATCCAGGTGTAATACACTTTATCTTCTCATCAGATGAATCTTCATTGATGCATCTAGCAAAAGCTTTAATAGATACATATGAACTGCAGTAGAAGCCAAAGAGCTCCCATATACTAATGATCTTCAAGCAAAAATTGTAGAGTGGTTGCATTCAACTAACAAACAAACAATCTTTCAAAACCAGACCATCAAGCAGTCCAAAAACCCTTAACCATCTCTCAAAACCATCGAATCATAGTATAACTATGAACATAACAGAATAAACTGGAATGAACCAGGTAACTAAGCAAACGGAAGGACCAACCTTTGAACAAAACTTAATCCATTGCTGAAGCTATTCACACTATATTCTCATCAGATCGAGTGTCAATCGTCAACAAAACATTTTCCTCCACTTTGTAGATCTAGCTTCAGATCTGCACATCATAGCAAAATAGGCTTAACGGGCCTTGTCCATCCTATGTACTTCAACGACCAGTAAGCTTAGATACACCCCACCATCCTATGTACATCACACTTGGCAAACATGCCATACGACTAACCATGCAAGGGTATTTTAGTTATTTTGGTTGTTTTGATTATTTTATATTGTTTTAATTCAAAATTTAATTAATTAAGTAATTAGGTTAAAATTTGGGCCAAAGGTTTTAATTTTGTTAGGTTTGAATTAAATTCTGATTGGGCTTGATCAAGATTGGTCTTAACTTAATATTTATGGGCCTAATTGGTTTGGCTTAATATATTTGGGCTATACTTAAAATTCCTTTGGGCTTAAATTCATTGGCTAGAATTATAATTCCTTTGGGCTAGATTAGTTTGGCTTTATTAAAAGATATGGTTTTTAGAATTTTATTTGGGCCTCTTGTTGGCATTGGCTTATTTATAATTTTTGGAGGCTTGAATTTATATTCGGACCTTATTTTTAATCTTTCTATAATCCATGATTTTCTTCGGTTTAGTTGTCGGATTTAGATTCTATGATTTTATGTGGTTTAATTTTTGTTTGATTAAAGGATCTTGTAAAATTTACACTTGGGTTTATTATGTGTCTCTTTCGTAATTCCTCTATCCTCTTGGATTAACTTGTAAATTTTTATGATTGTTTATGATTTTAAATTTTTAGATTTTAGTATTAGAGTTCAATATTTTGTAAGGTTTTACTTTAAATATTAGGGATTCGTTCCCGTCCTAATTCAATTTTGAGGTTCTAGACTTTGTGAATTTTTGTTACTAATCTCGTAATATGAAACCGAGTACTTTTCTATACTTATTCATTAGTTAGTGTTTGTTGTAGAGAAGGGAGGAGAATTATCTCTTGGACTTTCGTGCAGATAGGGAGAATTGAGGGACTTGCAGGTAATTTGTCAAAATTAAGATTGTTGATGACTTCTAGAGTGATTATGAGTGAGTTTTACGGTGTTTTTTGTAAGAGGTTTGTAGCTTATCATGAATTTACCAATTGTTGGAGGTGTCTTGAGCTAAAAGTGTAATTATCTAAAAGTTCAGAGTTAAATGTGCAATTATTAAAAATTATGGAATAAAAGCGTTTGAGTAGATTTTCTTCTTTATTATTGAGTTGGCACTTATCTTCCTTATTACTTAGACTTAGAGTCTTGTTAATTGTGAACGTCTTCATATTGGGTTATTTCTGAAATTTTGTTATTATTTTAGACCAAACTATAATTTTTTTTGGGTAATTAACTCTAACATTAAAAGAAAAAAAGAAACAAAATTACAAGGGGCATACGCCGGACCTTACATAGCATCACTAGGAAACAAAACCAAAAACAATAAAAAAGGCTTTCGGCTAAGCCATAACCAAACAAGAAAAAAAACCACGGATGATAAACATGCAAAACCTAAATAAACTAAAGCCACTGTTGCCACCCATAATTGTGAACAAATAAGGGAGGAAGCAATGTCATTCATAAACAAAGATAGGCAAAGGAGCCAGCCACCTGAAAACCAATTGGAATGTCTATACATCAAATCAATGCAAACACAAAACCTTCATGACAACAAAGACCACAAGCAACAACAATCGGCTCAGCAGAGAGGAACTTCCAAACCGAAAGTATCAGAATCTGAACAGAGGCCTATAACAGTCCCAAAAGCTATCAACCGAACATAAAGACTGAACAAAACCTTACCAGACCCAGCACCAGAATAACAACACACACACCCGTTTCCTTTACAAAGCCGTAAAGGGAAGGCATTTACCAGTAACCACAATGGTGTACAAGAGTGAGCTACTAGGGTATTAACCCTACAAAAAAAAAACCATCGAATATACCATACAATACCTAATTAGGTACAAAGAAAAAAGAAAAAAAAACATCTATAATTACCCAAAAAACCCTCTATAAATTACATCAAGAGACACCATGATATGAAGATCGACTACTCTCCCGATGCAGCAATCTAGCCAAATCCATCAAAGGAACAAAACGGCAGTTGCAACCAGACAGGAAGAAGCCAGCTGACCAGAAACAGCAGACCTAACTAGCCAAAATTGACCCAAAACAGTATACATAAATAGCATACCTGGAAAACAAAACCTGTGGGCCCTAGAATTACATAAATTAAACCATGCCCCTTTAAACCGCAGCAACATGCCCATTCAAACAGGCCAAAAGGCAGCAGACCTGTACAAACCAAACCCCACCAACACACACACCCACACACACACACAAACCCTTACACATGCCGTAAGGGGAAGGCAATTTACAGAGGAAGAGAACATTAACAACATTAACCAAATAAACCACAAGATAGGCTATGACCATCCCTCATAGCTAGGCAAAACAAATAAACATAGGGCCACCAAAACTGTTATGCCATAACAAACATACCCATATTAGCCCACTAATATAGCAACAAGCCCACATCTTCCATATAGATAATATAGAACCATGAGAACAGCTGTAGAACCACAGTACCGAAACCATCAAAGCCGAGGCTTCTTCTTACAGGAAACCGCCACCCAAGGAGACCTGAGCATACAGAAGAAAGAAATCAATGAAACAGCCTCACAACCCTCCACACAAAAAGTATCACTCAACTCTCCAAAGGAAAGGAAGAAGCAAATCTAACTCCAGCTCCACCGCAGCTACGCAGTGAACAAACACATGTAGTAAGGCTAGAATGAACCTCACAACACTCGCTCACAAGTGTATCACTCCCCTCTCCAACAAAAAAATCCTAAATCTCACTACTTCTTAGACCTTTCAAGATAAACTGCATAAAGACAAAGAACTAGCAAGTAATAAGGAATAAGTAAACATTACACATCCTGCACTCTATACTCCACACAGGTAATCCCAATCGCACAAGACAGACTGGCCTTCCCCTGCACAAGATAAAGAGAGGCAGTTCAATAGTTAGTTTCAAAAATGTCCGGGGGGACTCCCCAATCCTCTTGAATAGCTCTATTGGTACTGGAGTCAGGAACCCTACGCATGAGGAAACCCTATCGATGCCTCTTGCCTTGAAACTTTCGAAGGTTATGTTCTTTCCATATACAGTAGGTTGTTATAGAAAGAGCCAACCGACGAACTAGAGAGCTCAAAGAAGAGCTTCCCTCATCACTAGCAAACTTAATCCACCAATCTTTCCAAGAAGATTCAAACCAGCTAAGTTTACATTTATTCAGGACCCAAGACCATATCTGACTAGCATAGGTACACTGGAAAAAAAAGGTGATCATGGGACTCCTCAATACCATAGCACAAACTACAACTATAGTCACAATCTAGCCCAACGGAAAATAATAGAAGCAAGGAAGAAGAAAAAGAAGAAGGAACTTTTTCAAAGTTTTGGGAGAGCTTCTCTCTCTAGAGAGCTCTCCCCTATGGCATCAATGGAGCTTTGTATTACGAATGCTGCTAGATGCCTTGGGTTCGAGCAGTAGGAAGGTCACCGTTTTGCCCATCTAGATCCGATTGGTTCATCCATGACAATCCATAATGGTATTTTGCTTTAGATGTTATCTTCTTTGTAGACTTTAGGTCATTTTTGCAAGTGTTTTGATTTTGTTTTGAAGGATCCTGGTTATTCATTTTTGGATCACACCATGGCAAAGGTGGGGTGAATCTGAGAGTGCTAAGACCTGGGTTTCGTGTTTTTATTTTGATATGTATTCTTTGTTTTTGCCGAAGTTCTGTTTATGGCAGATTTTGTTAAGATGAGGTTTTTGCTTCATCTGTTCATCTTGTTTATCTATGCATGAGTATTGCCATCAATGTTTTGGTTTTCACCGGGGTGAAGGAATTGAGTCTGGATTCCGTGCTTTTAATGAAAAACCTAGGTTTCGTTGAAGATGGTTTTCAGTTTTGAAAATGCGATTTATCAACCTTGGTAGTTAAACTTTGCTTCTTTAGCTATGGAGGTTCAGGGCGTTTTCTTAATGACGTAGATGATGTGTTTTCTGGTTTGGCGTTCCTAATGGCCTAGATCTAGTGGTATTTGGGTTTCGAGATGGTTGCAGATGATCCTTCACTAATCTGGACCGCTCGTTGTAACGTTATAATGTTGATATTCAAGCTCTAGTTTTATTCGCTGGTTTGGGATACCCGCTGTACGTATGAACTTCACAAAATTTTGGAGCTCGAATATGTTTTTGTCATGATGAGGTTTTGCTCATGTTCAGAAGGTCGGAGTTGTTGGTACAGTGCTTCCATAGCTTGAAGGTCCGCATCATCATTTGCAGCACCTGGGCTGATTAGGTGCATTTCCATGGAAGCTTTTTGAGTTAACTGTTTGGGAGGCACAAGAACAAAAATGATGATGTGTATACACACGCCTCGATGCGCGTGGGTTTATTTCTGTCGTGAGGAGACTAGTGAAAGCAACCTGGCAGTGTACAGCCAGCAGAAGCAAATTGCAGCTAGCAGTCTGCTTTTGCAGAGCATAGCAGGTGTGTGGGGCCTACATTAACTAGCTATTGGTTGAGAAAATGGTTTTTTGCTCGTTGTAAAAGCTATCAGGGAGCTTTTGGTTTGCCGATATTTTGGCTAAAATGGGATCCACGTTTTTTTTTGTGTCAGCTTAAGTGAGAGTAAAGTTGCTTTTCTGAAGTGGGGCTCGGCGTGGTGGTTCTAAGATCAAATCATTCCGATTTCTTCAAAACTATGGGTGATTTTGTCTTGTTGTTGTGGGGAGCCACGTACTGCTGTGTGTTTTGGTCCTCTTATTGTCTTTTATTTGTGAGCTCGATGTCTATCTTTCCCTCCTTTCACTCTAGGAGAGCGTTCCCGTCCCACCCCGGAGAACGTTGCTTATCTGTGATGCATTGTTTACTTTGGTAAGTCTTGAGTTCGGCTATTACCATCGGCTGTTGTTGGTTTCCAATGATGGTTGTCTGGATTAAGGAACTAATTCTGGTATGGTTTTCTGCTATCATCATCTGAGGTGTTCTTGTCTCTTTCTTTTTCCCCCCATTGTTTGGGGAGTGTGACTATCTCTGTGAGGCTGAGTTCCTTAATTGGGTCTGTGGTTTTCCTTGGCCTTGTCTGTTCTTTGATCCTATTTGTTTATTGTTGCTTGGGTAGAGGCTTTTTGAGGAGTTTTGAGGTGATCTTGTATGCCATTTGTTTGGGCTTACCTTTCGCCCTTCTTACATGTTCAAGGTGTCTATCTTTACCTCCTTGCACCCAGGAGTGTGGTGCTTATTAGAGATGCTGGGTTTAAGTTGACAGGGTTACGATTGGGTTCGCTTTTTACTGTTGGCTACTGTCTTTACCTATTGACTTGGGGGCCCACGATACATAGTGGTTTTTTGTTTAGATGGGTACATCTGGATTAAGGTCTCTTTGGACGGCTCCTTGGTACCTCGTTGGAAGTTCTTTGGGGTTCTTTCTTTCTCGAGCTTTCTTATATCCTATCTTTTCCCCCTTGCAGTCGGGGTGTGTGTTGTCTTAATTGTGGAGCTGAGGTTGCTTTGGGTTAAATGAGGATTTGTTTGTACTTCTAGCTGGTTACCTATGGTGGGGCCTTGGTGGTTCTTTGAGTGGGGTCTAGCTGATGGCCTGCTTCGTCTTGATCCGATGGTTGAGTTTTCTTTGGGATGGCCTAGGTTTCTCTCAGCCAGATTCTCTGAGGATGTTCTGCCTATTGCTCATTGCTGACTTGTAGGGGTCTCTCACCGCTTATGTTTGGCGACCCTGTGCGCAGGGTATGTTGGTAGTTTGTGTTTGCTAGTTTTGAGCTGGAGTTTTCTAGGGTTGATCTGTTGTTACTTCCTTTAGCTGGTTAGGGGCCCAGCTACCCCTGGTACTTTACTCATTGACTTCTGATGGTTCCCTTTCAGCTGTTCTTTGGACCTGTGATTTGATCTTTAGGGGCTCTTTTGTTAGAGCCTTTATTTGACTGTGAATGTTTCTTTCTTCGCTTGCTTATGCTACGTCAGTTTACCTGATTCATTAGAGGACAAGCCCCTTTGACCTCCTGAGCATGGAGGTTTGGTTATTCCCTTAGTTTTATAGAGGTTCTTTGCAAAATCTTCTTAGGTGAGTAGGTCATTTCTTGGCTGAGGTTTGGAGCTTTTCGAGGAGCCGAGTTTTAGCAGGATTTTGTTATGTTGTGATTGGATGACTAGTTCTTTTTGCTAGTTTGTTGTATATGTTGGTATTTTCTATCCATGCGGGTTGTGCGTGAAAATATTTTTTTTGTTAGGTCACCCCGTCGGTTCAGCGGGGGGCTGGGTTTTCTGTGTTATAGGAGGTTTTCGTACTGGTTACTTATGTAATTACCTGGGGTATGCCCCTTAAAAATTTATATATTTTTTTATGTTACAATTAATTACCCAAAAAAATCTAGCCCAAAAAGTCGAAGTCTATCCCCCGTGTTAAGCCTCCCCCGAATACCCACCCAAAGGATAAAGCTAACCCAAGGAATATGATGCTTAAACCAGACAAGGTTACGCCAACTAGGTCTTGGTCTATGCTCACGGATAGCCTCCAACAAAGAACCTATGGAAAACTTTCCACTATTTAAAAGCCATCTAATGCTGTCGTCTCTAGAAGAATTAGGAGAGAACTTAATCTCCCTAGCCATCTCAATGAGGTCCATGGAGACCGCCAACAGCCACCTCCAGTGGCAACGATCAACAACACTCTGAACTTTGGACAAACGGCCCAAACCCGAGTCATAAATGATGCGAGGACCCCTAAACTCGAGGATCGAACCCTAAGGATACCAGGGGTCTAGCCACATGAAGGTATTCTGACCATTGCCTATCTCATACTTAGCAAAAGGTTTGATCAAAGGGTGAAGTTGGAGGAGCTTCCTCCAGCACCAGGAGACATACTGGGGAATCTTGACCGCCCAGAAGGAGTTGCCACGAAGGACATTAGACTTAATCCACATACACTAGAGGGAGATGGCACCCCCCGTAAGCAAAAACCAAATGTGTTTAGCCACAACAGCTTTATTCCATAAGACAAGGGATTTGATGCTAAGCCCCCCTTCCTTCTTGGGGACACACACCTCATCCCACGAGACCTTGGCCCCAGAAGACTTCATTTTCGGGCCGCTCCACAGAAAAGCTTTGAGCAGACTCTCAACTTCCTTAAAAACCCTCTTAGGCAGGATAAACAACGAGGACCAGTATACTTGCATAGAGAATAAAATGGAGCTGATTAGTTGGAGCCTGCCAGCGAAAGATAGGAATTTACTTGTCCACACTTGAATTCTACTAGCAATTTTATCAATAAGAGGCTTATTATAAAATAGAGGAATTTCGTGCTTCGAGTATATTTAAGGAGGTTTGTGTGAATTAAGAGGAAACTCAAATTATGAAGCTTGAAAAGGGGGCTTATGTTCAGTATGAAACTGTTCGGGCTCAGACTTTCAAACCTCTTCCATTCAGGGGTAGGGGTGGAGGGCGTGGCCAGTACAGGGGAGGTGCTCGGCTTGGAGGTAAACACATTCTTGAGCCAAGTAAGCTTCATGGAGTTGAGTTTAGAGGTAGGAATACTCGATCCTGGGCTCCTATGGCAGAGCTGTTTAGCTTGACAGAGGAGACTGCAGGGACTATGGTTAGTGACAATGTAAGCAAGGTGTTTGACAAATTGCCCCAACCAAAATCTTGAGCCTCTTTGCTTATGAACCGAAGTATATCTAGCGTTAACCTTGAATTTGTTGAACCTCAGGACACTAACCATCCTGAGGTTGTTGAAATTGTAGGTGATTTAGTTGATGATAAGTCTTAGGAGCCTTGCCTTATGGGCTATTTTTTAGACATCGACATGGCATTTGGTTTGGTTAGAGCCACGGCTGAACCTTGTGGGGGCAAGAGGGTTTGGTGGATGTATATGGTACTTATAAGGGTTTCTACATTTTCAAATTTCATAGTATAGAAGCTATGGAGAACATCCTAGACAAGGGCCCTTGGCACTTCTCAGGTAGGCTCTTGATTTTGAGACGATGGAAGAAGAGACTTAAGCTTTCAAAAGAGGCTATCTCTAAAATTCCTATTTGGGTCAAATTCCATGAACTTTCCCTTGAATTTTGGAATTCTGAGTGTTTGAGTAGAATAGCAAGTGCAGTCGGTATCCCTCTCTATCTAGACCGAGCCATGGATACGAAGCAACGCATCTCATATGCACAAGTTTGTATTGAAATTGATGCCGCTAAAGTGTTGCAACATTCAGTTTTGGTTAAATGTGAAGGCGATGTTGTGGCCATTCGCGTGGAATACCAAGGCTTACCCTCAGTGTGTTCTCGCTGTCAAGCCTTTGGTCATGATCTTAGTAAATGTAAGGATGCTCAATTGGAGAGCCAAAAAGAATGGACTCGGGTTGGTAAAGGAAAGGAGGTGCAATCTCGTGAGTTGATTAATGATGATGAAAATTTATTGGCGTCCTCAAAGTTAGCAGATGTGGGCGATCGTGAGGTGGGTGGTTCTTTGGTAGAGCATGTAGCTCCTCCTTCACATGTAGCTCCTTCACATGTGAATACGGGGGATAGTGAGGTGCCGCCTCCCAGTAGCCAGAGTAAGGGGGATCGGGAAGTTGAGTGTATGCCAGGGGTTATGCTAACAGAAACTAGTTCAGCAGAGATGGGTGATAGGGAGCAAGTGGCAACCGTAACCCCTATTTCAAATTCCTTCAGCATGCTTGTGCGTAAGAAAAAGAAAAAGAAACAAGACTGTGAGGCTACATATTTGTGGACCTCAATTACCGGGGAGTATGAAGCCCCTCCTTCTTCCCCAAGAAAGAAGGCAGGGAGTAAGCAGGCTAAACAGTCTAGTGGTAAGAAAAAGAAAAATTATCTCTTGGTCATTAAAGTTGGTAGTGCTATCTAGCGGTGTTGGTTAGTGGTTGTAGTTCGGTTGGTGTTGCACGTTCTTTTCATCTGCAGGTTTGGCTTTGTGTTTTGTGTCCTCCCCAGTCATGGGGTTGTTTGTGGTTTTTCTTTGTTAGGTTCTCCCCCGCTCCTTAGCAGGTGTTAGGTGGTTCTTGTTATTTAGTTTCCTTGTTTGTTTGGTTTTTGTTGTAGCCTCCTGGGGTATGCCCCTTGGAATCATGTACATTTTTCTTTTCTTTATGATACATTTAATTACCCAAAAAAAAGAGGCTTACAGTCGTTCTAGGAAAGTTTTGTGGTAATAAGAGGAACCCCAAGATAACGAACAGGAAACCGCCCTTCTCTAAACCCCAAAATATATAGAATCTCAAGCTTCAAATCCGTCTCCACCCCAGAGAAATAGACATCACTCTTAGGCGGACTAGGGGCTAGGCCAGACAACTTAGTGAAGTCATCTAAAACCAGGCGGATAACCTTAACCGATTGAACATTAGCCTTGGAAAAAACCATAAGATCATCGGCAAAGCATAAGTGAACAATCTTGTCCTTACCATAGCGCCAATGGTAGTTGAAAGGTATCTCAGTCGTATGTTTATGGAATAATCCAGCCAACACTTCCATAGCCATAACAAAAAGATAGGGAGACAAAGGGTCACTCTGTCTAAGACCTTTCTTGCCCTGAAAGAAGCCATTACAATCCCCATTTATGCTAACGGAGAAACTAGGCGAGACCATACATTCCCTGATCCACCTAACCATGTTATCTGGAAAATCCATACATCTCAGTACAATCTCCATGAAATCCTACCTAGCATTGTCATATGCTTTCATAAGATCAACCTTAAGCGCACAACGGGGACCTTTGTTCTGCTTATGGTAATCCCTAAGAATCTCCTGAGACAAAAAAATGTTATCAACAAACACTTTTAACAAATGCCGATTGGGATGGGGAGATAATATTGGGTAAATGCCCTTTAATCCTATTGGCAATGATCTTGGAGATGCATTTATAGATCGCATTGCAATAAGAGATGGGGCGATATTCCTTAATAGAAGATGGATTAGGAACTTTGGGAATCAAAGCAATAGCCGTAGTGTTAGCC